>CAAKHD010000156.1:1104-11615 GCA_901007705.1 Fistularia tabacaria | reverse complement strand
CAATCGGAAACAGGTGGAGTGCCCACTCCGGGTCGGGGAAGAGGTCCTGCCCCAAGTGGAGGAGTTCAAATATCTCTGGGTCTTGTTCATGAGTGAGGGAAGGATGGAGCGGGAGATCGACAGGCGGATCGGTGCAGCGTCTGCAGTGATGCGGACTCTGTACCGGTCTGTCGTAGTGAAGAAGGAGCTGAGCCGTAAGGCGAAGCTTTCAATTTACCTGTCGATCTACGTTCCTACCCTCACCTATGGTCACGAACTATGGGTAATGACCGAAAGAACGAGATCGTGAATACAAGCGGCCGAAATTAGTTTTCTCCGCAGGGTGGCCAGACTCTCCCTTAGAGATAGGGTGAGAAGTTCGGCCATCCGGGAGGAACATGGAGTAGAGCCGCTGCTCCTCCGCATAGAGAGGAGTCAGATGAGGTGGCTCGGGCATCTGGTCAGGATGCCTCCTGGACGCCTCCCGGGGGAGGTATTCCGGGCATGTCCATCTGGGAGGAGACCACGGGGAAGACCCAGGACACGCTGGAGAGACTATGTCTCTAAGCTGGCCTGGGAACGCCTAGGGGTCCCCCCAGAAGAGCTGGACCATGTGGCTGGGGAGAGGGAAGTCTGGGCCTCCCTGCTCCGGTTGCTGCCCCCGCGACCCTACCAAGGATAAAGCGGATGAAGATGGATGGATGGATAAATTCTGACTCGTCATTACACTTACATAGTGAACATGACCATTACAACTCCAGTTGCACACCTTCGAAAAGTGGTTATCATGGTAAAGAAAGTTAATTAAAAAAATACTGACTGAAAAAAAGGGTGCAAACTTCACTTAATGGAACACAACCACTGAATGAAATGATTTGCCTAATTTCTTTCAAACATCTTTTTGTAAAATAAACTATCTGAATGAAAGACAACTAATATTGGTACCAATCCAATCTGAAATTGAGTCTTGGTGATTTCCAGTCACAATCATCTATGCTGAAATGGATTCCTCATTATAGGTTTGTGAGCACTGTCTTTCCCCATTAAGAATCTGTTTGTTGCACTGGATCTGAGATTTATCATAGGACAACACTGCACCCATCCTTAATAGTGTCTGTCATTCACTGCAGACAGCAAAGAAATAATTTCAGTGAACAGCAAAAACATTTCCTTACTGTGCATATGACAACACTTTGAATTCTTTGAGTAATTTAACTTATTTTTCCCCTCGTAATTAGTCAAATTCCTGCAAAATCCATATGTTTGAATAGGTGCCTTGAGAAAAATTAAATCTATAGAATCATTCTTGGCTGATGCTGAGCTACTCCCATCCCATGAATATTGCCCAGTTTCAGTTTTTTGTTTTTTTCTTCTTTCTGCTGTAACAGTAGAAATACAATCTAATAATTGGAAGAAAAAAATACACCACCTTGTGGCTATTTTGTAGATTTTTTTAGCTTCAAACATCCAGAATTTATGGCATCCAAAAAAACTCATGCAACTGAAATTGTCATCTAGTGTTGCTGATAAGGATGGGGGGAAAAGAGAGACAAATTAACATGAGTTAAAATAAAACTGCACTAACAATGGAACATTTACATTGCATTTATCATATTTGAAAGTTAAAAAAGGTCATCTCAAAGCCTCAGATGTAAAAATTGTTTTCAGAACTCTCAAGACATAATGTACCTCTAGCCATTCACTTGTTCTTCAGGTGTTGCTTGGGTAGTTTTCTTACACTCTCGACACACATGGCAACAAGATCTTTTTGCACAGAAATTCTCCCAGACCAACTGTGGTCCACCCTCAAGGTGCTGTGCCTCAAACTTTCTTCGGCACGTGCTGATATAAGATGCTTTTCCTACTGCATAACCAAGTATTGCAGTAGCTGATAAGGAAAAAAAAATGAAAAAGATGAATGAATATTGGGAGCTCGCCCCTTGGTGACTCACTAGTAAAAAACGAAAACAGTTGGATGGTACACACCTGCAAGCTTTAGATAGGAGGCCAAATTGCTTTGATGATTTCCAAATGCCTGCAGAGAAATAATCTTGCCCATTCATGTCTGGAACATTCATTAGTGGCATTATATGATAGATAAGTACGTATTTACCATTGTAGATGAGACCCCCCGTGATTGCAGTACCACCCAAAGAGAGGGGCAGCGCTTCCGAAAAAAAAAGAGGGGGGGCATGATGAGAACAAAGGTCTGATAAATCAGCAATACCTAAGAGATGGTACACGTAATAGTTAAGATACAGTTTTCTTCAAAATTCAAGAGTAAACCAGACATGTCAAGTTTAAAAATAAATAAATCAGTGTTTGACAGGAAAGTAAAGCTGAATTGGTCCCAAAACGAGAATTCAACATAAAATGAATAACCCAAGAATCAACAAGATTACTATTAGAAAATGTTAGATACCATGAGTATCTTCATCAGGCGCTCCGGATATGAAAAATTTGATGCTCCCATGCTATGATTGAGAGGGAAGGTCAGTAATATGTAATGTATTATTTTTGCAAAGCATTAATATCATCTCTTTGTTAAATGGCTAAGCTTTCTGGTCTCACAAAAGCAGTCTAAAATTGTCACAGTACAAGTCATCCAGCTAAATTAAGGAGGGGCTGATATCTCCATAGGAGAAGTGCTGAAGGACAGTGATAGAGGTGGATACAATGTTTGATTCATAAACCTGGGTTATTTTCATCTTATGGCTTCTTAATGTTCTCTTGCCACCTTTTTCTGCCTTGCTTGCAAGGTTCATCTTGCTTGAAAAAGTAAATAATGTACTTTGACAGTGGTATTGATCACTGTGGGTGAAGAGGAACATTTTTTTTTTCTCAGTTTTAAACCTCTGCATAAAAAAAAATGACCAAAGGTGTCTGGTTTAAAGAAACGTGATTTGCAAATCAACAGCATTGAAATGGAAATCCAGAGCAAACTTTATTTGAAAGAACACTGAATTAGCAAAAATGTTCAAAATAATAGGCAAAAATTAAAATCAGAGAAGCTTTAGAATGAAAACTTAAAGTTACATCATTTTAAAAGCCAGGTATAAAATAATGTACCACATTGTTTTTGTTTAAATACACGTAATTGCTGCTGTTAACTTTCAGTTATAGAAACTACCCGTTGTTAAGTTGAAGACAACATTTATTTCCGCTACGAATTTGAACATTCAGTAGATATGAGGCAGATAGTTGATCAATGCATGGCTACAACCAGCTATAACTTGAAATTTTACTGTGATTCATCACTAAGAATAAAATAATATGAAGGTCCATATCAATACATGGAAATAGACCCCTGGCAGGAAAAGCAGAGTTGGATTTTAACAACACGATGGCTTCTTTTTTAAATGTGCAGAAGCTCCAGTCAGGATAGAGTGCATGCTACCTCACTGATAAACAAGTTCATGTAAAATAACCATCATCAATGTTATTCATTCCAAATGGGCTTACCCATCATTGACAAGTCAAAATGTGAGCTGTAGGGAGAACCAATAGTAGTTATGGTGCCTTGACCAACAGCACTGTGTGACCACATGTTGGTCCTTCAGGGCCCAAGCTCAATTATCAAGAGGAATGTAAACACACGAGTTAGGGGAAAAGAGTGTAGATGCGTCAGTCAGACCCCACCCACCAGCTTTGACTACAAAAGACTTTCGCAATACAGCAAGAGATTGTGTGCTTTCAGGCTACAGTGAGAAAAACTAAAGCAGTAACTCTTTGTTACACAGCAACCACGATGAGAATACCTCTGTACCAGAAGCTTTCCTCTTGGCATTCCTTCCAGACCATAACAACTTCATTTGTGTGAATGTGACATTCACTCATTGAGAGACACAGACATGGTTAGGTTTGTCATTACCACAAAAAACAACAGTTGTCCATTATCATCAAGTTGAAAAAAGGTAGCTTGTCACCTTCCAATCCCCTCTATCAGCTACATCCTCTTTTTTCCAGTTGAAGTTTGCTCATTTGTTTCAGGACTCATAAAGCCAACAACTTAAGTAATCTCTTCTGGCTGCTGCAGACCTTTCTCAAAGAAGCAAGGTTGCGCTTTGTGCAGAACATATAAGTGGGGGTAATTGCTCCTCCCTGGGGTATGTTTAAGCTCCACCCCCATAGAAACCATACTATATAGCGTTTTCTTTTGGAAAATACTATCTGTGACTTCTAAAAGACCTGTTGATATGTCAGATGTCTCTGCTTGTACACACCAGAATAGAATTAATGTGATTTCAAAATAGTGTTACTTAATAGTAACTTCTGTGCACCTTTATACAACATGTAAGGCACGCCTTTCCTGTCTTCTTACTTCGGGTCTACCTTTGTTAGCATCTGTCAAGATTCATCATTGCCATCATTCAAGTTATATGTTATTTTATACTTCAATGGCATCATAGTTGTCCCTAAAATTTAAATAAGCAGATATACATTTTTCCCCTCTGGACTGTCTAAATATCTATATATTCCCCTGCTTCAACCTTTCTCATTCGACTCAGCTGTGTCACAGCTGTATATCTTTCATGTACATATTTTCTGCATGTAAATATAATATATTCCACCTAAGTGTAGTTATGAGTCATTAGATTTCTTAAGATGGACTGTGATCTACCAACAATAGTGTGGGAAATCTTCAGTTTACTTATTATGATTTGTTCTTAGAGTTTTATCTGTCAGATTTTCAAAAGTACTACTGTGTTCTAGACTAAATATAAATCCCTACCTTTCACTGCACTGTCCCATTGCAACTGCCGCTTATGATTTGGAGGTGAACCTTGCAACACAATTAAAGTTGGCCTTATACTAACTTAAATTAGAATTTGAGTTGCTTCAAAAATCTCCGAAAAATTCTGTTTTTTTTTAGATAAGATAATTCTTTATTGATCCCCGGGCTTCACAGCTGAGGACTCAGACTACAGATAAAGAATGCATCAATTGTTGTCAACAATTCACATTTCACTTTTAACGTTTTGTAATTATTGTTATTATGGTTTACAGAATTCATAAATGGTCACATGAAAACACTTGCGCTTGAAGTTTTGATACTTCTGTTGTTGGGATCTGGCTGCTGCTCATCAAGCAGCAGCCATGCAGGAGTGAAATCCAGCAGGTGGGAGTCTCTAGGCCTTGTCGGGCTGAGAATAAGAGGAGCCGTTTGCCAGCCTTTTGAGGCCAGATTGTTGCATTGCACACTCTGCCTCATGTCATGCCCCTCTCTCATGGCGCCCTGGCCCTCACAAGGTTCTCACTCCTGGGTCAAGAGGTCTACGTCTTGCCAACAGCCTGCGTGAGTCCTCCCTTTGAGTTCCAGTGCCGTCTGGCCTCTCGGACTCCCTCGGCTCCAGAGACAACCCGGACCCAGCACAGCCCTCACTACTTCAATATAGTCTTTGCATTTGGGTCAGATTGCTTCATATAACACTTATACATTTTTGAAAGAGTTTTTTCAATATGAAAATGTATTGTACCTGTTTAAGCATTCCAGATACATAAATTATACAAACATGCCCTTAACAAAATGAATAGTTTTGCTCCATTTCAATTATGCCGCTTTCAAAAGTCTTTAACTAGAATTTTAATAAACTAATACATTAACACATCATTGCTGATTTGACTTTTTAATATGACTTCTATTTCTAATCAGTGTTTTGATCATTTTAAACAAATTTGAATAACTAAGACCTGCTTTGGGTGGCGTGTTGCACAGTGGGTAGCGCCCCCCCACAGCAAAAAGGACCCTTGTTCGATTCCCACCGGGGGCATTTCTGTGTGGAGTTTCCTCACACGATCCAAAAACATGCAGAAGGATAATTGGAAAAAATTGGATAATTGCCCAGATGTATGAATGAGAGTGACTGGTTGTTTACCTTTGTATCTGCGTCGATTGGCAAGTGGACCCGGGTGTACCCTGCCTCTCGCCCAGTGACAACTAGGATAGGCTCCAGCAACCCAAAGTGCAGGTAGATAATGAATGTTTAAAGGTTATATTTATCGTCTTTTATCCCCAGAAACAGGGCAACAGTATTTTATATACTGAATGTATTTCTATGGAATTTCTTTTCTCATTTTTCATAAATCTGCATTAGCTCAATTCTATTTTCAGTTTGGCTCCAATCATAATAAAAACAATTCTTTTTACAAGCATCCACACAACTCCCAAAGATGCTGTATTAATTTGGTTCTACATTAATTTATCCAGAAACAATACAATGTGATTAGAGATAATCATGTTTATGTGGTATAACTTTTTCATTACTCATACACTTTAGATAAATTGCAGACTAAAAGATAGCATGTAGCACAATATAATATATAATATTTTCATTGAAATCTCTTGGAGAAGAGTGGTACCTTGTTTTGGAATGTAAATGGTGCAATATATTTTTAAAAAACCAAAAAGACTTTTTTCCTCATCAAAACAGCCTGCACTCACTGCAAATAGTTACTGGCCATTGCTTTTGTTTACGTCTGATGATTTATTCATGTTTATAACTCTTGCTCCAGTACGATGTGTGGGTTCTGTCCATGCACAATGCGCAAAAAGGTTCTCTTAACAGTATGAGAGTATGGGGGCCCCCATCGCATGTTATGGTACCGTAGTTTACTCCAATTACCCAGATTTTACGATATCCATAAGGGTATCAATGCAGGCAGGAAGTCGCAAATGTATGTAACCACATATTGCCCTACCATCCAATTAATGTTAAGTACCTCACTATATTACACCATGCCCCTAACCCTCCATTATCACTGTGCAGGATCATGCTACTGCTACATTCAATTCATTTTCTTGGGCCAGTCTTCTGGGATAACTCCACTTTACTGTATTGGTGCCAATTCAGGGGCCAGTTTGTTCTCAATCGGTCACCTTGCTCTAAAAAACTGACAGCATTGAAAACACAGTGGAGTTATAAATGGTCAGTTTACGGGCCTTTAGAACCTAAAATGAAGGGAGTCATGCCCATCCATTGTTTGCTGCTTATCATGCACTCAGGGTCGGGGGGGATGTCGGGCCCTAACCTGCTGCATGGTGGTGACTGCTATAATACAATGACTCAATCAAAATAAGGAAAGGTGTTTAAGACAGTGGTGAGACCAGCAATACTGTATGGTTTGGAGATAGTGGCATTGAAGAAAAGACAGGAGGCAGAACTGGAGGTAGCAGAAATGAAGATGTTGAGGTACTCTTTGGGAGTGACGAGGATGGATAGGATCAGGAATGAGTCCATCAGAGGGACAGCACATGTTAGATGTTTTGGAGGGAAGATCAGAGAAGCCAGACTGAGATGGTTTGGTCATGTATAGAGGAGGGATGGAGAATATATAGGTAAACGGATGCTGGAATTGTAGATGCCAGGCAGGAGGTCTCGAGGAAGACCGAAGAGAAGATCTATGGACGTAGTGAGAGAAGATATGAAGTTAGTTGCCGTGAGAGAGGAGGATACAGAGAATAGGGTTAGATGTGGCGACCCCTGAAGGGAAAAGCCAAAAGGAAAAGAAGAATCATAATTTGTGGGAAAAACACGGCACACCACGCAGGCTTCAGCCGATCTCTGCCCACAGAACGACAGGACTACAATTTCTGGCTCTAACTGTGTGGAACGTGAAAAGCCACACCACCAAACTCCTAACTATTCTACTCGGGCCGAGTAGCTGACATTAAACGAACCCAAACAGCAGCTATGCTGTGAAAGTCACCTCGTGACTTAATTGACCAATCAGATTCCATCGTGGGCTGGCTTTTAAGCTTGCACGAGGAAATTCTGGCAATTGACGTTCACATAAAAAACTCTCCACCAATGAATCAGAGAGGTAGCAGAGCCTGTTTTGGGAACTCTGGCCAATTACACGTTGGTATGGGCGGGGCTTATTTGCCTTTTGACATGACACCAGTGATAGCCAATGAGCGGAGAGCAAAGGCGGAGACCACCCGTGTTCCGTTTCAATCACAGTTCAGAGGCGTGGTTTACGTGGAGTAGTTCCGCCTATTGGCCGGTCTGCGGACTTCCCACAGACAGTTGTATGTTTCATAAAAATGCACTCTGATGCGGCAAGTAAGTAGTAACGTTACATGGGTTTTTCCTCGATCAGTTTACGACTGTTGATAAATGATGCCACGATGGTGTCGGAGCAGCCGTCAGACGCTTTGTAAAACCACGTCCGCCTCCCTTGGGCTCCATATGATTTGACGATACCGCATGAATTTCGTGATATTTGTTGGTCTCTTTGTATTTGCCAGTGGTGTCTTTGGCGACAACAAAGGATGGATAGCGAGTGTAAATTCAGTTGTGTTGGACCCACAGAAGGTCGCCTTTGCTACAGCAGTTTTCCCGAAGTTATTCTTTATGTGGCATTTGCGGCACTTAGTTGAATGCACCCGACGTTTATTAAATTGCGAAGGTTTACGATTATAATCTGGGTGCTTTATGGTCTTTATATTTTTCATTACTGAGTATACACACATCGTTTCGACTCTTACTTATGGGCAACCTTATGGCATTGTACATCGATCCTTTTCTGGTCAACTGCGGAGTATTACAGAGAATGAAAATTGTGACGCAGTTGTGTAAAACATGTTTCATTGCCTGCTGCAGCAGTGCTGTCGTGGTCTGCGGCACCTACACATGCTGGTGCAAAATGTCTCCAAAATGCTCGTGTGAAAACAGACATCCAAATCTGGATTATTTTTAATGAAAAATATGTAGAAAGCTTACAATCAGTTGAGGTGAATGTTGGGGGGTAGATGGGTCAGAAAGAAATACTTGTTTTGTTAAGGCTCGGGAGTTGTAGTTTAGTGCTCCGATCTCAGCTAATGTATCAGTGCCCTGTTTGAAGGAAACGGACTACAAGTCCCATACACACAACTCTCTAGATACTTTGTAAACTCTGTGCAAGTTGCCCGTCTGCACTGCTATTTTAGGTATGCAGCTAGTGCTACATGTTCGGCTGTGTATTGCTTTGACTAGCTCTGGCCTCAGGAACTAGATAAACTGCAACAATCACTGATGACAGTTTTTGGACGTCCATGCATAGATGACACTTTGCGATAAGGTAGCATGTATGGTCAAGTGTAATGTTTTGTCGAATTTGCTGTCGAGGAATGCAGGTAGTCACTCCCTCATTCGTATGGTCATTTTCGGCCGTTTTTTTCTGAAGCACAACTTCAAATCAGGCGACAGTGATCGTAGAACTTGAACTCTTTTACATATATAAATGTATTCAAATACATGATGCAATTCAGATGATTGGTCAATGTGGGCGATAGTTACAGTTACCTGCAACCATATGCTAATCCTGCAAATGAGCTTGAGATGCAGCATAAGGTTCTTTAATCCATGCCTGTTTTTGTGAATTTAGATTTTCAGCTGAATTCACACTTGACGACACTGGCTAGCATCCACAAAATCCACCACACCTTGCACAGGCTGGTAAATATGGCTTCTGTATTTTATATGTCCCAGTATTCCATTTTAGGTTTTGGGGCAAAAGTGTCTCACTTTTAACCATATGGCATTTGCCCCTGTAGAACCTCACAGAAGACGTTGGGCAGGATAACCATCCATCAGGTGACAATCCTGCTCTCCCTTCTGCTTTTTTATTTCTTTATTTTTTTTTTAGTTTTTTTAAGACCCTGACATTAATGATTTGGTGTGGAGATTGTCTTCTTTGAATCTGATTTTTTAAGAGAAACCAAATAATCTGCATTGCATTGTTTGCAATGGCACAATAATGCCTTCTATCTGTCTTCCTCAGCTTGCTGCTCCAGAGCCATGCCCCCTAGGAAAAAGAGGAGACCCTCTGCTGGGGATGACATGTCAGCCAAGAAGAGTCGCCAGGAAAGGTGTGCTATCATCCTTGTTTGCTGCTGTTTCAATTGAATTTCCAAAGATTAAATCACAGAATCCTCCATTCTCTTGCAGTTGATTGTTCAACCTTCATGGTTTAGAATGATTTTTCAAACATTAATATTCTGTCTTACATGCTTGTGTTCACTATAACCAGATTCTAAGTGACCCATGAATCATGATTTGTGACTTCATGAATACTATATTGTTAATCATGGTCAGATATTCAGTCCGATGTGTACACAGGAAGTGTGCAGGTCAACTAGACTAAGACTAGACTTGATATTGAAGAGGGGCCCGTTGCTTGATATTAAATGTAAAAAGGCAGATGACATGGATTTATAATGTGGGAAATATGTGGTTTCTTCACCAAAAGGCAATCATGACACAGTTATCTTTTTATTTGACTGTTTGTCTGTATATGTGGAGTGGGTATTTCAGGTTTGAAGGATATATATGTTTTTTCAGACATTCCTGGTAGCAAATCATCACCATTGTTAGCTGTTAACTAATTCAATCATGATTTTGAGTTAGGAAAACTGTCAATGCCAGATACAAACTATTTCTACTTTCTCAGATCCTCCAGTTAAAGTTTTGGGGAGCAAAATGAAACAGAAACGATAATTGGCACTTCAAGCATTGGTACACACCTGCACAGAAATCTAAACATGTTCTTTT
>CAAKHD010000155.1:15513-28869 GCA_901007705.1 Fistularia tabacaria | reverse complement strand
TTGTCTGTATGAGTCCATCCTGCTTTAATTGTTCTCAAGAGGAAATCACTGAATTCGTGCATTTCCTGATCAAATGTAAACCAAGCTGCGTCAGCCGAGCTCACCCCTGCACACGCAGTCCCTCACAAACTGGGCTGCGTGGCGTGTGATTGTTTTTGTTTCTCAGTATGTCGCCAATAGAATGTTTGTAGAAAGATTTAACATGTTATTATATAGACCACGACCTTCTTCAAGCTGTGTAATGTCTTTAGCATAAGTGTGTGATACAATTATTCTCACTGATTGGAAAACTGTAGAGAAAAGTCATGAGGTGAGGCAGGTAATACTCTGCCTCACCTGGAGGGGGCGTATGTGAGTTGGCATGTGCTAGTGACTGCTGTCCTCCTTCTATAAGCTTCGGTGGATAAAATAAATAAAATACATTGACGAAAACAAGGGGGACTTTGACAACAAAGTCACAGAGCTTTTGGTGGAGAAGCATCTGCACGTGGACTTCATACAGAAATAAAGAAAACACCACAACTTGTTTTCAGTTTTAAAACGATATGAGATGAGACTCTCGATAGCAAGAGACTCTTTTGAGTTCTTACAATTATAAATATCATTCTTAAGGAAGTCAGTGCCTCTCCAGCCGAGAACCTCAGCTTACGCCACCGTTTGCGATGCCTCGTCCGTCGACTTTCCCGCCGCTGCTCCAAATCCCTGTAAATGTCTTGAGTCCACAACATACAAACCTCGCTCACGGTTTTCCATGATTGTCCCGCTCGCTCCTAACTCAGATCAGGGCTCCGGTCACAAAACAAAACATCCGCCGAGCGACGGCTCGGATCTGGAAAACCAAAAATGATGCAATAACAGCTTTCATTTTCATAAAAGAAATAACATTTCTTCTACTACAGCGTCTCCCAACACGCTGCAGTAGAACCTGGGAGCCCGTGGACTCGAGAGAAGATATGAGTATACTAGCATGCGTGGATGGAGGGACGTGAGTGCGGACAGGAGAGGTGCATTATGGGATGTCCCTCTGCAGAGTCCAGGCCAGATTTAGAAACCATCCAGGAACGATCCTGGAATGATCCTGGAACGATCCTGGAACGATCCTTGAATGCACCACAAAGGGAGATGCATGATACTGAAGACTGTCCTACATGCTGTAGCCCGTATGGAGAGTATATGTGTGTGTGTCTGTGTGTGTGTCTGTGTGTGTGTGTATGAGTGTAAAATAAAACCCAAACATAACAAACAAACCTAAAACGCACTGAGCTTTATTTCATTCGTGTTCGCACGCTTTGGCCCTGACACCGGGGTATTGTAAATATCACCCTCTGTAGCTAAAAGTGTGGAAAAACGGTATTTATTCATTTTATGTATCTTTTTAGGGGGAAGCTGGAATGAAAAAAAAAACAAAACACAATTTAAAAAGATAAAATCTCTCCAAGTCGGCCCTGAGCTCACAGCGTCACACAACACGGTATCTTTGTGTGCCAGTGAACGCAGAGTATGTCTGAATACTGAATAAAATTACGCTTAAAACAACCTCATCTTTCACTGACGCACACACACACACACACACACACATACACACAGCAGCTGTCCCACAGTATGTGAATGACCCAGAGTTTTTCCATCTTTCCCATCAGGACGTAATCTTTCTTTCTCTCTTCCTTTCTTTCTCTTCCTTTTCATCATCAAACGAAGGGGAGGGGAGGGGGGGGGGGGAGAAGAAGGGGGGCAGAAGGTCAGTGGAAGCAGGAGGAGCTGCCGGGGTCCCGGGCTGGTCCGCAGGCTCACAAAGGGAAGTGGTGAGAAGTGGAGGAGTTTGACATTCAGAGGAATGAGGGACAACTGGAGGAGCAGGACAACTAGACTTCACGTGACCCTTTATCTCCATCAGGAATAACAGCAAAGCCTGCGTGGTGCCTCCTGCTGCTCCGGGGAGACGCCCTCCTCATTAAAACCCCCCGACTGAGTTTGTCTACCTCGTTATTATAATGTTAAATCAAAAGGAAAGGTGGTGTCTGCTTTGGAGACAATGAGGAGAAGAGCAGGAGGCAGGGATGGAGATGTTGGAGGTCCCTCTTTGGGAGCAAGGAGGATGAAGAGGATTGGGAGGGAGTCCATGTTGGATGTTCTGGAGATAAAAATCAGACTGAGATGGTTTGGACATGGACAGAGGAGGGGTGGAGAAGAGGCCTGGGGGGGGTGCTTCCATGAGAGGGTGAACCCTTCTTCTTCTCGCCCAATGACAGCTGATGATTCCTGCTTCGACCTTCCGGAGCAAAAAAACACAGGAGGACGACGGCCGAGTCGAGGTTCTCTGTCTTCTAGGCGACGGTGGATTCTTGTCGAAATCTTGTCGTGGCAACTGGACTTCATCAACTAGATGGGTTGTGTGTGTGTGTGTGTGTGTGTCTGTGTGTGTGTGTGTGTGTGAGAGTGTGTGTGTGTGTATCATAACATGGCAACATGGACTTGAGTTTCTTCACTTGAAGACTTTTCAGCTCTCATCCAAGAGGCCTCTTCAGTTCAGAAAAACAAGTTGGTGAAGAAGCCTCTGGGATCACACTCTCACACACACTCTCACACACACACACACACACACATACAACCCATCTAAAGTGGTGCATTCAAGACCTATCAGCGGGATACGTAATGCGCCGCAAAGGACGGCGCCGACCGTATTTAAAGATGGACGTTTAGTTTATGAAGTCGGCTAAACCCTCGGCCGCCTGTTAAAAATTACATTTTCCTGTTGCCGAGGTAACGCATCACTCTCCCCCTGAGCCACTGCATGTCCGCTCCGGTCCGGAATGGAGGCGAAATAACTCATCATCCGAAGACGGCCCCGGCCTCTGCCCCTCCCCCCCCCGCCCCCTGTGATACGGGGGCCTTTCTTATCCCCCCTTCATATCTGCTGTCTCTTTGCGTTTGGTCTGTGCTTCACCAGAGGGATCTAAACCGCCGCGGAAGAAGGCACGTGAAAATAAAAAAAATCGGATAAAAGAAAGGAAAGTTACAAACACAAGAGTCTCCGCAAACAGATAGATAGATAGATAGATAGATAGATAGATAGATAGATAGATAGATAGATAGATAGATAGATAGATAGATAGATAGATAGATAGATAGATAGATAGATAGATAGATAGATAGATAGAGACACTGCTTGAGGTGGTGGCTTGGATTAATAGGGAAACTTCCATTTAATTCCTTTGTGTCACTGTCAGCGTCTCTGTCAGTGTGTGTGTGTGTGTGTGTGTGTGTGCGTGTGTGAGTGTATGGTGTGTGCGTGTGTGAGTGAATGCGTGCATTCGTGTGTGTCTGTGTGTGTGTGTGTGTGTGTGTGTGTGTGTGCGTGTGTTGTGAGTGAGTGTGCGCGTGTGTGTGTTTGTGTGCAAAGCTGTTATTAGAAGCATAATTGCATCCTTCAAGAGTCCTTCAAGAATCCCGCCAGCATCCAATAAAGTTTTCATACCACAGGAGAGACGGAGATAGAGTGGAGGTGTGTGTGGAGGACTCTATATTGGACAGAAATGGGGGGTAGGGGGTCCAGCCTGGTTCTGATGTTCATTTACCATGCCTACTTTTTTTTGGATTTTTACTTACCATCTGAGCGGGGCTCCGTTGTCATGGGAACATTAATGGGAAAAGTGTAACTGTGCCCTCTGGAGGGGCGTCCAACTCCTATATCCGCAAATTAGATGTGGACCTTTGCATCAACGACAGAAATAGCAAAGAAACAGGACAAAAATGTCAGCAGAGAAATAATCATGTGTTAGTTTTTAAGAATGAGTGAAACTACCTTTCCCCGCTGGGCCTTGAGCATGTACTTAAATCGACGTGCGCTGCGCACAGGGCACTACAGTACTTACGCGGTCCGGTACGGGACCGCCGTTACCGTAACAGCGGTCCTATTTGCGCAACACATTTTCAAAAAGTTTCTTATTTATTTTGTTGATCAGGCAGAAAGTACTTGTCAGATCAGCTCCGCAGCAGAACACGGATGAAGAACAATAAGAGCCTCTCAGAATCACATGACTTTGGTCATCCGGAGTCATTATTTTTGTCGTAACTGACTTTTCTATCCACACAAAGGAGGTATTCTTTAAATATATCACTGTCAAAATGCATCTTGGAGTAAACGTGGGGGTATCATTGGAGTATCATTGGAGTATCATTGGAGTATCATTGGAGTATCCTGAGCTGGACAGCCTCACAAAAACTCCTTAATGTGGAACAGCTGATTTTTCACCCACAACCCGGAAAAGTCCTTCATCATCAGAGGAATGTCAAGCTGAAAGGAACATAGGCGTCCCCTGGAGCTCTCTGGACGTGCACGTCCGTCCTCTGGATGCCTCCTGTTGAGTCACGCGATGAATTTTGCAAAACGCTTTACGCTGCCCGCTGTCGTGGTTTGCTGAGAGATCCGATTTTCCAAAACCAGGCGGGGGATTTCCTTTTAGCTCGGTCCACGCTGTAAATCCTGAAATGTTCAAACGACGGCATCGAGAAGAGGACATCTACTTTGTGACAAGGATGACTGGTCTTCTCCAGAGCTGTGAGATGTCCAAAAAAACAGGAGGGAAATCTAGAAGTGAGAAATGCTGAATAAGGATTTCTATTAAGTTTTGCAATCAATTCTCTGGAGCTGCTACTCTGGAACGATGTCACCAGACATTCATTCATTCATTCATTCATTCATTCTCTTTCCTGCTTATCCTGCACTCACGGTCGGGAGGAGGTTTCACCCTGGACTGGTCACCAGTCGACAGGACCTTCAACCATTCACCCTCTCATTCACAAGTCATATAGAAACATACAACCGTTCAGTCATTCATTCACATTTCAAACAGACAAAAATATTACTTCTCTCATCCGCATGCCTTATAATGACATACAGCCTGCTCACTCATTCATTCAAAGGTCATATAGGGACATACAATCATTCACTCATTCATTCAAAGGTCGTATTGGGACATACAATCATTCGCTCATTCATTCAAAAAGCAAATAGAGACATAAAACCATTCGCCCATGCATTCTAACTTCATATGACAAAAAATAAATTCTCTTATCCGCAAGCCTTTTAATGACATTAAGCTTCTCATTCACTTGAAGGTCATGTAGGGAAATACTATCATTCACTCATTCATACAAACATCATACAGAGATAAGACCATTCACTCTTTCATTCTAACTTCATCCAGACAAATGTTAATTCTCTCAATCGCACGACTTTTAATGTCATACAGCCATTCACCCGTTCATTCAGACGTCTTCGAGAGACATGAATCCATTCACTCATTCATTCCCACACTATATAGAGACATACGACTGTTCTCTGTCTCACTCACACACCATGTAGAGACATGCAACCATCAACTCAAAAACATTCATTCACTCATTCACACATTTTTAGAGACATACATCCATTCACCCTTTCATTCCCACAGTTTATTTTGGGGTGAACCCACCCCTCGCCGAATGACAGCTGGGATTGGCTCCAGCCCCCCCGGAACCCAGAGAAAATGAATGAATGAATGAATGAATTTACTGTCTACTCGACCCATCCTGCAGTCATGGTAGCATGTTTCCGGTTGATCTCCTGCATGTGTTTGGACTGTTGGGAGGAACCCGGAGAACCCTGAGGAACCCCACGCAGGCACGGGGAGAACATGGAGACTCCTCCCAGAAAGGCCTCCTGTGGGAATCCAACCAGGGACTTTCTGGCTGTGAGGCAGAAGCTCCAACTGCTGCACCAACCTAACTTCTTGTTTGCAGACCTGAGAGGTGAAAAGTACCCAAGTTCAGATCAGGCGATAGAAATTTGTGCAGCTTTAAAGGAAACACTTGCAGATCCTGTCAATCTGCTGCGCTGTCACTTCCTCACCTTCAGAGAAAGAACAGCAGACATGGAGCGGCGTGCGCCTTAAAGGCGGCGAGAACGGCAGAACAAATTCAGAAAGTGGTAGCGAGGGCGGAGGAGAGAGAGACTGCTGGCGCGGTGAATCTCCCAGGATGGACGGATTTTATTAAAAACAGATGAGAAGAATGCATGACAACTCCTCTCCTCCTCTCCTTCTCATTGCTTCTCTTCCTCCTCCTCCTTAATGCCTCTCAGTCTGCCACCCACCGCTGGGACTTACATGTCATATCCAGACTGGAATGTACCTGAGAAGTTTACCCAACTAAACAGCTGCAAGCACACCTTGTCCATTCAGATGAGCTGGAGCGACCCCAACCCAAACCCCGACCCCCCTTCCATCTGTCGGGGGTTCCCCGGTGACAGGGATCCGGGGAACCCATTCTTGAATACCCACTGAGAAGTCGGAGGAACGTTGATCGAACGTCTAATTTCAATAACCGGAACTGCGGCGGTGCTCGGCGTGAACGTTTGTGTGGAACATTGGAACGGATGGGTGGCCATTGAATTCCAACAATGCGATAAAAATTAGCTTGAAATATCTTCCTGGGAGAACCGCTCATTCATTCATTCATTCATTCATTCATTCATTCATTCATTCATTCATTCATTCATTCATTCATTCATTCATTTATTATCTGCATCCTTTATCCCAGCTGTCATTGGTCGAGAGGTGGGTATTCATCTGTGGATCTTGGGGCCTCACCGAGAGACAAGCCTCCATTCACCCTCTCATTCACATGTCTTATAAAGACTGCATTCATTCACCCTCTCATTCACACGTCCTATACAGACGGTCCACAATTCAGCTTCACATTCACACATGGCATCGAGACACCATTCATTCACCCTCTCATTCGCACATCATATTGACACAAACAACTATTCGCCCATTCACGACTTATAGAGACATACAAAAATTCACCCTTTAATTTGATTCGCACGTCACAAGGACACATCTAAGCATTCACCCTCTCACTCATGCATCCTGCAGAGACGTACAACCAATCACCCTCTCATTCACAAATCATATAGACATGCAGCCACTCACTCACTCGTTCACAGGTCTAACAGGGAAATCGTCCATTCACCCTCTTACTCACACGTCAAATACTGCAGAAACACAACCATTCACCCACTCATTCACCAGTCTTATATAAAGACAACCAGCCATTCACACTCTCATTCGCACGTCTTATGGAGACATACAACCATTCACCCTTTCATTTCATTTGCACGTCATATGGAAATATGTAATCATTCACCCTTTCATTCATACATCATATCGACATACAGCCATTCACCCTCTCATTCAAGTCTTAAAGAGACACCATTCATTCACCCTCTCATTCACAAGTCATACAAAGACATACACCCATTCACAAGTTTCTCCACCCGTCCGGATAAAGTAGGATCTCCAGCTGATCTCCTGCATGTGTTTGGACTGTTGGGAGAAACCCGGAGAACCCTGAGGAACCCCACGCAGAGAACACGGAGACTCCCCACAGGAAGGCCTCCTGTGGGAATCCAATCAGGGATCTTCTGGCTGTGAAGCAGAAGCACAAACTTCTGCCCCAGTGTGCCGCCACCCAATTATTACTATTAAGAATGTGTTGATATTGTCAACATTATTATAATTAGCCTCCTGTGGGAATCCAACCAGTGCCCCACCACCTTGCCGCCCCAAGAGGGACCGCTCACAGAAAATAAAAGAGGAAGCTGAGACGTTTGCATTGATTGCGTCACGGCGATCAGCGGCGTTTATAGACGCGGCCCGCGTGAATGCCGTTCCTCTGCAGAAACACACTGCAAAAACCTCGCCAGCAGACGAGCTCCAATCTGCTTTCCACAAACCCAGTCATCTAATCAGATCTGTAATCTGCCTGCTCTCTCTGCAGTCACTCCCTCACTCACGCTGCGTTACGCCGGCCCAAAGATCTGATTTCTGCCGCTGCCGCTGATCACAGCCTGCCAAGCGATGTCTGTCATCTGCTCTGTGACACAACAAACAGCACCCAGCCCCGAGGAGAGACCGACAACAGCAATCAATCCAAGGAATGTCAAATAAAGACAGTGTGGTACAAAACGTGACGTGGGGCGCCAGAAGAAAAGGCGTCGCAACTTCTCCATAGACAGGATATTTACAGATATATACAGAGAAACACCGATATCGCCGCATCTGATGAACTTACACGCCCAACACAGAGGGTCCGAGGCGGACTAAATTGAATTTGTATGATTGTGTGCGTTTCGGTGGCGTCACGTGGAGGTGTGGAGGTCACCGACGTACCGAGCTGCACATGGAGTTTCATGCCGCAACGTCCGGTACGTGCAGGCCTAATCTGAAGTAGACCGCGAAGATCAGATAGGGCCGTACAGAAGCGCGTGATGGGGAAATACTGCAGATCGTGATAACGGCGTGTTCAGGTTTCTCCCAAATGATGTTTTCCTTTTCTGAAAGAATTGCATTACACCGTGGGAAGAAGCAAAAAAATGTATTAACTTTATTACTCTGAGTAAAATGACCCCATTAGCATGCATAAATTCATTATCAACACTTGTTGTGCGGTCAGGCTGGCTGGGATTGGCCGAGAGGCGGGATTCACCCTGGGCCAATCACAGGGCCTCTTATATAGACATACAAACATTCATCCTCTCATTAACATATCATATAGAGACACAACCATTCATGCTTTCATTCACGCGTCTGGACAATGAACTTCCTGCACGTGTTTGGACTGTTGCGAGGAACCCGGAGAACCCTGAGGAACCCCACGCAGACACGGGGAGAACATGGAGACTCCACACACAAAGGCCTCTTGTGGGAATCCAATCGGGGACCTTCTGGCTGTGAGGCAGAAGAACTAACTTCTGCACCAGTGTGCTGCCACCCAATGATCAATATCATTATTGTGAATATTGTTGTTGTCATTGCTGTTGTTGTTTTTGTGGTTGTTTCTGATGTTGCTGCTGATGTTGTTATTGTTTTTGATGTTGCTGCTGTTGATGTTTCAGTCGCTGTTGTTATTGTTGTTCTTGCTGTTGTCGTTTTTGTCTTTGCTGTTGCTGTTGTTGCTGCTGTTGTCGCTGTTTTTATTTTCTCTATTGTTGTTGTTGCTGTTGTTGTCATTGTTTTTGTCGCTGATGTTGTTGTTCTTATTGCTGTTGTTGCTGCTGTTGCTGTTTGTTGTTGCTTTTGCTGTTGTTGTCGTTGTTTTTGTTGATCACAGCTTTCGCTGCTGTTTTTGTTTCTGTTGCTGTTGTTGTTTCTGCTGTTGCTGCTGTTGTTGTTATATTTGTTGTTGCTGTTGTTGTTGTTGTTGTTGTTGTTGTTGTTGTTGTTGTTGTTGTTGTTGTTGTTGTTGTTGATGCTGTTGTTATCACTACTGTTACTGATGTTGTTTCTGTTACTGTCAATACTGTTGTTATTTTTGCTGTTGCTGTTGTTGTTGCTGTGGTTGTTTTCATTTTTGTTGTTGCCATTGCTGTTGCCGGGTTTTTTGCTGTTGCTGCGGTTATTGTTGCTGTTGCTGCTGTTATTGTTGTTGTCGCTGTTGTTATTGCTGTTGTCGCTGTTGTTATTGTTGCCGTTGCTGCTGTTATTGTTGTTGTCGCTGCTGTCGTTGCTGTTGCCGCTGTTGTTCTTGTCGTTGCTGTTGTTGTCATTGTTGTCGCTGTTGCTGATGCTGTTAATGTTCTCCTCTTTCCTTTTCCAGTCTTGTATCCGGTGCGTTTCCTCCAGCGATCTTCCCGTGGTTACCTGTGGATGAATCGCTCCACATCAGACGTTCTGGCCGAGCGTGAAAATATCACAGCCAGATAGCAGCCGGCCCTGGGCGGTCCTTTTCACTTTTGCCTGTCTTCACAATGGGGCGTCGGAGAAGAAGGACAGAGGGGGAAGAGAAGAAAAAAACAGGGGGGGCGGAGGGAGAAAACGCGCCGACGAGATCAGGTGTTTGATTATTGCAATCTTCTTTGCCCCTCTTTCTTCCTCCAGAGGTCCAGAGCATCATTAAAACCTCATTGCACTCGCCGAAGCTCCTCCCCCTGCGCTCTGATTAGGCGTCTCATTGGTCCATTGGTGATTAAGACAGTGTGGTCATTTATTTGCGCATTGACCTCCTGATCTACAATCTCACCATGAGGGCTTTGCGACCGGGCGTTGTGTGTGTGTGTGTGTGTGTGTGTGTGTCTGTGTGTGTGCGTGCGATATTCCTCATCAAATGTGTGTGTTCCTATTGATTTGGTTGAAATCCAGCAGGACGTTTCCACCAATCAGGCTTTGTGGAAAAAAGATGTTTTCTGTCGGTTTGTGTGTTTTTTTTTTCCATCAAAAGACATTAAAAGGAGCGATAAATGTGAAATTAATTACTTCTAAATGACATTTTGTGGGAGAAGCTCTGACAGAGGAAAGACTTTACAACAGTATTAATGTGATTAAGACGATTTGTTTTCTTTTCACTGACACCAATACTGAACACATGTGAGAGGCTACAGGGAGTGGAGACAGGAAGTAGACGGGAATCTCCATGGAGAATGATGTTTGCAGAAGACATTGTGATCTGTAGTGAGAGCAGGGAGCTGGTGGAGGAACGTCTTCAGAGGTGGAGGTGTGAACTGCAGAGGAGAGGAATGAAGGTCAGCCGCAGCGAGACAGAATACATGTGTGAGAATGAGAGGAACCCCGGAGGAACGGTGAGGCTACAGAGGAGAAGAAGACGGTGGAGGAGTTTAAGTACTGAATGTCCAGAACCGTGGACAGTGTGGAGAAGAGGTGGAGAAATATTTGTGTGTAGGTTGGAACAGGTGGAGAAAAGTGTCTGGTGTGATGGAAGAGTATGAAAGGAAAGGTGGAGAAGATGGAGGTGAGAGCACGAATGTTGTCTACTTTGAAGACACCGAGGAGAAGACTGGAGGAAGAGCTGAAGGAAGCGGGTGAAGATGTTGGAGATTCCTCGTTAGGAGTGACCAGGACGGAGAGGATCAGGAATGAGTCCATCAGAGGGACAGCACATGTTAGATGTTCTGGAGAGAAAGTCAGACTGAGATGGTTTGGACATGGACAGAGGAGGGGTGGAGAAGATCTGGGTAGAAGGATGCTGGTCGGAGCTGCCAGGCAGGAGGTCTGGAGGAGGTTTATGGACGGAGGGGAGGAGGAGGACAGGAAGAGGAGAGGGTTAGATGGACGCAGATGATTGGCTGCAGCGACCCCTGAAATGAGCAACCTAAAAGAAAAAAAGATCGAACCGCATCCGTGCGCGTGTGTGTGTGTGTGCGTGTGTGTGTGTGTGTGTGTGTGTGTGTGTGTGTGTGTGTGTGTGTGTGTGTGTGTGTGTGTGTGTGCGTGTGTGTGTGTGTGTCTGTGTGTGTTAAGATGTAACCTTTTCCTTTAAATCCCTGGTAGAAACCTGCTTTTCATCGCGTGGCCTCTGACAGCGACGGACATCCTTCCTGCTGCCTACTCGGGTTTGTTTTCCTCCGATAGCCTTTCGGATCCATTGTACCGTCTTTTATTTCTTCTAAATCCATGAAATCGTGCCCTTTCAGTTTCCTTTCTCTGAATTTCTGAAATGTCCTTATCATTTGTTAATTTACTTTCCTTGTTTTTGCAAGAAAAACACCGTCACCGCACACCGTCGATCGATGTTTTTCGTCGGGTTTGATCCTGTTTTTGATTCTTTGGCGGTTTAATGACGGGCCCGCAGCCCTCCAACGTTCTGCGTCATCTGCATCGTGCTGTTCCTTGATTATCTGGTTTCAGAAAAACTGAAAAAATAAAATGAAATCCCGGGTGACAATCCGTGCGAGAACTGCATGTTTAAGATCTGAGATGTAGAAAGAAGGAACATCACCATTGAACGATCAAACTTGACGTAGAAGAATGGAATCCTCTGACTGTATTTTTCTCTATCTGACACACACACACAAAACAGTTTCATTAAACCAAAGTCAGAGGAGCCGCAATGCCGATGGGATGAAGGAGACTTTAGACTTCATAAGGGGGAAATCGAGCAAATTGACCTACTGAATGAGGGAACTGTTTCATTACACGTCCCGAGGGTGTTCAAGGTAATAAAATTAAAGCAGGGGGCAGGCACACACACACACACACACACACACACACACACACACGCACACACACACACATGCCGCAGGATTACAAGACACCAAGACAAACAAGCAGAATGGAATTAAGACAGATATGTAGCCAGTTAAGCAGCGGAAGGACGGACTCACCAAAGCCTCCAAAAACAGCCGACCCGGAGTTTGCTCTGGGCTCAGCTGAGAGTCAGAGACGTCTGTGTTTAAATTAAAGGATTAACTGATTTAGTCGGAGAATCAATAGCTGCTTTTGAACAGAAAAGTGTCCAGCTCCAATTTGGCTCCAGGAGGTAGCCTCGTCCTCCTTATTCAAGCACTTAGGGTCAACATTCCAGATGACGGAGAGTGTGGAAAAGAGGTAAAAGAAACGAGTTCAAGCAGGTTGGAATGGGTGGAGAAAAGTGACAGGGGTTCTTTGTGATAGAAGGATATCAGCCTAAATGAAAGGAAAGGTGTTCAAGACATTGGGGAGACCGGAGATGCTGTGTGGTTTGGAGACAGTGGCACTGAACAAAAGACAGGAGGCAGAGCTGGAGGTAGCAGCATGAAGATGTTGAGGTTCTCTTTGGCGGTGACCAGGATGGATAGGATCAGGAATGAGTCCATCAGAGGGACGGCACATGTTAGAAGTTTTGGAGATAGTTTAGTCATGTACAGAGGAGGGATAGTGAATATGTTGGTAGAAGAATGCCGGAACCGGAGCTGCCAGGCAGGAGGTCTCCAGGAAGACCGAAGACCAGAGATTTATGGCCGTAGAGAGAGAGGATATGAAGTTAGTTGGTGTGAGAGAGGAGGATACAGAGAATAGGGTTAGATGGAGAAGGTCAATCTGCTGTGGTGATCCCTAAAGAGAAAAGCCCAAAGAAGAAGAAGAAGTAGCTTCGTCCTCCAGGGGGAACTTTCTCGTTCTGCGTTCCCACAGGCAGTGAGGGACCCTGGTAAGGAGCGCTGTGACGGGCACTTCAAGCTCCACAACCAAAATAAACAAGCATAGAAGAGGAAGTAGAAGAGGAAGACGACACAGACACCACGGAGGTGGAAGCTGCCACAGCATTCATAGAATAATATGTTTCATCTCCTCCCTGCACTGCTTCGTCGAATGACTGTTAGCCGTTAGCTAATGCCACACTTATTTAGGCCAAAATGTAGATGCTCCTCTGCGAGCCCTCTGCATAGCAGGCCAGAGGAGCTAGGACCTCTTCCATGCTCCATTTCTCGCTACTTCTGTCCATTTTAGTCCGAGGAAAACATCTGAGCAGCGACCACAGTCGTTCTGAAATTGCGTGGGGTTCCTCCGGGTTCCTCCGGGTTCCTCCCACGGTCCACTGGAG
>CAAKHD010000153.1:139003-157809 GCA_901007705.1 Fistularia tabacaria | reverse complement strand
CCACGAAGTTACATTCGCGAGTAAGAAGAGAAGACAGCAGAGACGGCTTTTCAATCGCAAACTGGATCTCTCTCACACACACACACACACACACACACACACACACACACACACACACACACACACACACACACACACACACAGTTACTTTAAAAGTGATCAACTTTTGTAGAACCAGTTAACACAGGAGGGGAAGGAAACGGGCCCATTCTTGAAAGCGCAAAGTTTCTTTGACCGCCAAAAGAGGCATCCAACCCGTTCGTTGTTAAAAGTAGATGTTTAACCAGAATAAATTGTTTTTGCAAAGGGATTATTCGATTGTTTTTCACGCACTTTTTTTAACGCGGACTAAAACGGACTGAGAGCCGAAGCCTCTCATGTTATGTTTTTTTGTTTGTTTTTGTTTTATCTTTTGTGTCCTCGGTTTCCGACAACGTTTCATTCAAACGGCGAACGCAGTGTGATCGATTCGAGATTATTTTCCGCGGCGGCAGATAACGTTAGAAATGTCAAGTCGTCCTACCACGTTTCATCCGGCCCCCCTCCAAGGCGATGCGTCTCCTCCTCCTCCGCCGCCTCCGCCGCCGGCTGGTAAACATATGCGGGGCCGCCAGGCTCCTCCCATACCGGAAGAGCTCTTCAAAGATCGTATCCTCCAGACAGAAGCACCACGTGTTTCCGTATCCGCAGTGGTTGATTTCTATTCTTTTTATGTGTAAATAGAAAACAATTGAAGGGGAGTGAAGTCTTGGTTATTTATGATTGTTTAACTTGTGTGAAAGATAATATTTTAATAAAATATGAAATACTTGTTAGTTGCATCATGGGGATGTACTTGTGCCTGTAAAGTTGATATTTTGGTTGCGGTTGAAATAAAGTTTCAATGTATTTGAATTGTTGCATATGTTTGGTCAGGTGACGCAAAATAGAGTAAAAGTAAAAGTCAGCTTTATTGTCAATTTATCCACATTCACCAGACATGCAGAGGAATCGAGGAGACGTTTCTTACGATCCCACGGTGACAAAACAAAACGCACAAAGAGAAGACATTTTCTAATACCAAAGTAAATAATAAAGTGCACAGCATTCACAAATACAAGTACAATAATATGTCAATATATTTAATAGTACTATGTACTGGATACAGTATGTAGAAAGTAGATGCAGCAAAAAAATTCTGTATAAGTTAAGTAGTGCAAAATCAGCAACAGCAGAATGATGTATTGTACTGTAATAGTGCAAAAAGTAAAATTGAAATTTCAGTCTGTGAATTTTAAGTGTCGATCTCCGCCGGGATTTATAACGTATTTCTGATTCTGAAATAAAAGTTAGTTGCGGAGCGACGTTTTCCCTTCGAGTGAGTCTGTACACTAATAAACGATCTTTGTTCGCGATCTTCGCGGGGCAGCTCTCGCGGCAATTACGCGAACGCGCCAAAATAAGAAAACAAGACTTCTGCCGGTGGGAGAAGAAGCAAGGCTGACGTTTGAAGAAGCTCAGCTTTTTTAACAAGTATATCGTATATGGGCATGTAACCTGTTTGTTTGTTTGTTTGTTTTCTGTCATAAAAATGGTTTTACAAAACAGCGGAAGGTACAGAGCGGACCGAGGTCAGAGCGGGGAGCAGGAGAACCAGTAAGTTCGGTCGGACCGTGTTGACGTTAGCGTTAGCAACTTTACGTTAGCTACTTTAAATGAAACATTGTTATGCTAACTTCCATGACACAGCCGAGCAGATGACAACGCGTCAAAAAACTGTTTCTTTTTCCATTTGAATCAGGGACAATGGCTCGTCTATGTCCGCCCTCAAGAGGCTTGAACGCAGCCAGTTCACGGACGAGATCGACGCCCGCTTCGGTTTCGACAGGATGAGGGAGCCCGGGGAGAAAACCGGCTGGCTGATCAACATGCACCCTGTGGGTTGCAGCCTCTCCTCCGCGTCATCCTTTTGTCTTTATTGATCTGAATGTCTTCCTGAACTCATTATAAATCCGCGATTTTCCAGACGGAAATCCTGGACGAAGACAAGAGGATGATCAGTGCAGTGGATTATTATTTCGTTCAGGAGGATGGGAGCAGGTTTAAGGTACGAAGCGGGGACTGTCCTTTTTAACCGGGATCACATGTGTTTTATGATGAATTGATGTTGATCTTATATGAAACTCTACAGATCACTATTAATATTGATCCTGTCTATAGGTGGCTCTCCCATTCAAGCCCTATTTTTACATTGCCACTAAAAAGGTAAGACCTGGAGTCTGATGTCCCCTTTTGAGCCCATGTAAACATTTTACTATAAGTCCCGCACTTCCACTGCAGAACTGCGAGAGGGAGGTTATATCGTATTTGTCGAAGAAGTTTCAAGGAAAAGTGGCCAAACTCGAAATTGTCCCAAAGGAGGACCTTGACCTTGTGAGTGTGTTTGTTTGTTTTCATCTCCACCATCCACATTCAGGTGTAACAACAGCCAAAAACAGTTTGCTGATGTGACAGTGCACTTAATTCTTGATTCTTTTACAGAGACAAGACTCAAAAATGAATAAACTCCAACTATTGAATATAGAAATGTTGAAATCAGAGACTAAAGTCATCATCGTAACTTCTGTTCTCACGCCTCTATGAGCTTAGGAAACATCTCCTTTTTTTTTTGGCAGTTTCTTTTTTTTTTAATTTAATACTGTAAACAAGTGCGGTTGAAGCACTGCCCGCAGTCACATGAACTTGCTGAACAGCGCCACTCTTGCTCCCTGCAGCCCAACCACCTTGTCGGGCTCAAGAGGGGCTACGTCAAGCTGTCGTTCAACACGGTGGACGACCTCGTCAAGGTCAAGCGCGAGATCTCGCCAGCGGTGCACAAGAACAGGGAGAGGGAGAAGTCCAATCATGTCTATACCTCCATGCTATCAAGGTATTTTCATGTTTTAATAGAAATCCTACCAGTTACCATGTGATTTTACTTATTTTCTTTTTTATTCAGATCTGCTTTCTCACTCTCCTTTGCAGCGCTTTATCTGGTGGGAATGTGACTTCCGCAGAAGAAGAAGGGACATCGAAGACCATCTCCGACCAATTAGAGAACATCGTGGACATGAGGGAGTATGACGTGCCCTACCATGTGCGCCTGTCCATCGACCTCAAGATACATGTGGTAAATAACTACTTCTGAACATTTGGCACACTATATTGAACATAAATATGTTCTGGTTCCTTTTAATCTTTGTTATCCTTGTTTCTCAGGCGCACTGGTACAATGTTCGCTACAGGGGGAGCGCCTACCCACCAGAAATTGTGCGGAGAGATGACCTTGTGGAGCGACCAGTATGCAGTTTTTGTTAAAAATTGATATGATTTTCACATTGAGATGCAAAGCAAGCACAACAAAGCCTTGTTTCTTGTTCTTTCTTTTTTTTAGGACCCTGTTGTTTTGGCTTTTGACATCGAGACCACCAAACTGCCACTCAAGTTCCCTGATGCAGAGACCGATCAAATTATGATGATCTCCTACATGATTGACGGACAGGTGAGGATCACCCGGACGGGTCATTTTCACCGTTTTTAGTTGTGTGTTTGTCAAATGAACTTCCACACTGTTTTCTTTTTAAAGGGGTTTCTAATAACAAACAGGGAGATCGTTTCTGAGAACATCGAGGATTTCGAGTTCACGCCCAAACCCGAATACGAAGGGCCTTTTACTGTTTTCAATGAGGATGACGAGGTACACAAATGCACTAGAGCAGATGTACTGCAGTTTGTATGACAGTGATACTTGCATTGTTGTTTGTTTTTCGAACCATACTAATATAACGCTCTAACTGCTGCATCCAAATAAATGTGCTGTTTTATGACCTCGGTTTTAGGCCGCCCTTATTCAGCGATGGTTCGATCATGTTCAAGAAACAAAGCCCAATATCTTTGTCACGTACAATGGAGACTTCTTTGATTGGTGAGCTATTATCTGGATTTACCCCTCCTGTCACGATTGTCTGGGAGATATGAGGGGAAAAAAACAAATGTCACCATAATTCTGAAATCATTGCAGCAGGGAATTCAAATTTTTGATCCAGGCCACAAATCCATGATAGATATATAAGCAGAATATGCATAATACAGTTCTATAACAGTTTTTCTGTCTAATCCTTTCCGTTCCGATCCATCAGGCCATTTGTTGAGACACGGGCTTCGCTGCATGGACTGAGCATGCACAGGGAGATTGGATTTCAGAAGGACAGCCAGGGCGAGTACAAGTCCAGCCAGGCCATCCATATGGACTGTTTAAGGTTTGCGCACCAAATGAATGTCTTCAGTTGCACGCAAAGTTCTCCCGGACTTGCTCTTTGGGCCAGGGGTCACTTCACTAGACCAATCAGAACCTGTTTCTTCCCCTGCTCCAGATGGGTTAAGAGAGACAGCTACCTGCCGGTGGGAAGCCATAACCTGAAAGCAGCAGCTAAGGCTAAGTTAGGCTATGACCCCGTGGAGCTGGACCCAGAGGAGATGTGCCGCATGGCGACAGAGGAGCCCCAGGTACGGGGAGGGACTTTTGCGCGTCTTCGTACACAGCTGCAGGAATTTAGGTGACCTTTCATGTATTTTTTTTTTGCAGACTTTAGCCACCTACTCCGTGTCAGATGCCGTGGCAACGTATTACCTCTACATGAAATACGTCCACCCCTTCATCTTCGCCCTTTGCACCATCATCCCCATGGAGCCCGATGAGGTGTGTGTGTGTGTGTGTGTGTGTGTGTGTGTGTGTGCGTGCACTTGTACATAATCGCAATACATAACCTATACCGCGCACGGTTCCCCGGGCGCACCGATGTTGATGCTTTCCTGTGATGGCAGGTGCTGCGGAAGGGCTCGGGCACCCTGTGCGAAGCCTTGCTGATGGTGCAGGCCTTCCATGCCAACATCATCTTCCCAAACAAGCAGGAGCAGGTCTTCAACAAACAGACCGACGACGGCCATGTCATGGACTCGGAAACCTACGTGGGCGGCCACGTGGAAGCACTGGAGTCCGGAGTGTTCCGCAGCGACATCCCCTGCCGTTTCAAAATGGTACAGTCCACTATTCTCCCCCCCGTGTTCTACTTTTCTTCTCTTTGCATTTGTTGCTGTTGACAGTTGCATCTGGTTTACTGACAGAATCCGGCAGCATTTGACTTTCTTTATCAAAGAGTTGAAAGGACAATGCGTCACGCAATTGAAGAAGAGGAGAAAATCCCCTTAGAGCAGGTCACCAACTTCAATGAGGTATGTTGATTTAATTTTCCTTCTTCTATTTTTTTATTTATTTATTTAATGCTGTTTTTTCTTTTTAAGAAGTCCTACTTTTAATACCCCATACTGGATATTTAAGTGTTTTGTTTTTGGTTTGTTTGTATGCAGGTTTGTGATGAGATCAAGGCTAAGCTGACTTCGTTGAAGGAAGTCCCAAATAGAATTGAATGTCCCCTCATATACCATCTGGACGTCGGAGCAATGTACCCCAATATTATCCTTACCAACCGGCTCCAGGTAGAAGATGAGACATTCCTATTTTGTCTTATTGTTAAAGCTTAAAAGAAATACAAATGTATTTCTGTTTTTTTTTTGTCTTGTTTTTTATCTCCACTCCAGCCCTCAGCCATGGTAAATGAGGCCATTTGTGCCACGTGCGACTTCAATAAACCCGGTGCTACTTGTCAGAGGAGGATGACCTGGCAGTGGAGAGGCGAAATCAGTAAGCCTTTGCTAAGTAACTAGTAGTTTAAGATGGAACTAGACAAAAAAAATGTTTTTTTTTAAAGGGTGTTGTCATACTAGTATTATCAGTTGTTGTTTTTTACAATGAGAAATGTCATATATAAATGTACGGTCCTCATCAATACACAGATAATTGCCTGGTAAAACCATTAATGGTTTGTTTTTGACTGTTCTTTGCCAATCCGGGAAATATTTCAACTTCTATATCGATGCTTTTTCTACTCTGAATTGTAAGATTGTATTTGACATCATGGGGGGAAAACAATCCCGTGAGTGAATCAAATCGAATATTATCCACAAATGTGCTGAATCTAATTGCCCGCTTGCAGTGCCCGCCAGCCGCAGTGAGTTCCACCGCATCCAGCAGCAGCTGGAGTCGGAGAAGTTTCCGCCATTTTTCCCCAACGGTCCCCCGCGGGCCTTCCACACCCTCAACAGGGAGGAACAGGCCAAGCATGAGAAAAAGCGCTTAGCGGGTACCGACTTTTTTTTTTTTTTTTCCCCCTCTCCTCCGTTCATCCCTCGTTTCGAGTGAATTTGAGTGAATTGTGATCCATGTCTTGTTTTTGTTTTTGCTTTTTTTTTCTCCCGTCAGACTACTGTAAGAAGGCCTATAAGAAGACACATGTGACCAGGCTTGAGGAGAGGGTCACCACCATCTGTCAGAGAGAAAACTCCTTCTATGTTGACACTGTCAGAGCTTTCAGGGATCGCCGGTATGAATTCAAAGGACTCCACAAGGTACTTGATGGTTGACTATTGCAAATAAAATAGGTAGTACACTGTTTGCTATTTATGAATTGTAGCATATAGAGATGCATCTGTGCTACCACTACATTACTACCTCACTCATCCACACATGTCGTGCCCTAACTCCGTTGTTTTATCATTATTATTATATTATTATTATTATTGGTTGCCTATTCTCACCCTTGCTGTTGTATTTTTTTTCCCCATTTATTTATTTTTTTATTTTCATTTTTTTCATTAATTTCTATCCTTGTTTTTCATTTTGCTGTCTATTTTTTAATGGATATATTTTACTTTATATATTTTACTTTCTTTTAACTGTTTCTTTTATTTATATTTATATTCATATTTATTGACGCTGCTATTGTTGCGCTGCTGTGACATAAGAATTTCCACTATGGGGATCAGTAATGTCCTGTCTTAACCTATCTAATCTTATTTGGCTTTTCTTCAAACATTCGTGTTTGATGTTCCTTCATTTAAGGTGTGGAAGAAGAAACTTTCAGCAGCCCAGGAAGGCGGAGACGCTGCAGAGGTGAAGCGCTGCAAGAACATGGAGATCCTTTACGACTCTCTTCAGCTGGCCCACAAGTGTATTCTCAACTCTTTTTACGGCTACGTCATGAGGAAAGGGTAGGAGACGACCTCAAGTTTCCTTTCTTTCCCACTTCTTCTGGAGCAGAAGCCGCAAATTGCTGCCCTCAGAGGCCACCAGTGCTAAAATTGATGGAAAGTGCTACACGCAGCAGATCTAATCTGTCTAACCTGTGTTTGCACCAGGGCGCGCTGGTACTCCATGGAGATGGCTGGCATTGTGTGCTTTACTGGAGCCAACATTATAACTCAGGCCAGAGAACTCATTGAACAAATAGGGTGAGTGTCAAAGCTCATTTAAATATACAGTTGAAGCTTGACTTATGGGTGCATCGACTTCAGAATTTTCCGAGATACGAGTCATGGCTCAGTCATCTTATTCATTTATTATTTTATTTTATTTATTTATTTATTGCTTTGTGATAAGAGCTGACATCTGAGTTAGGAGCGAGCGGGATGAGCGTTTGACACCGATGTGGCAGCCGCTGACCAGAAGTTGCATTTTAAAACAGGTGGACACGCAGCCCCGCCACAAGCTAGCCCCCAAAAATTAACAGAAAAACACGAGCAAAATGTGCCTGTTGTCGACTCGTCCACAAATCGATGGAGAAATTATCAGTGAGATACCGTGACCGAGATCCTCATCAGTTTGAAGGGACGATACATGTACAGGGATTTGGTGCAGCAGACGGCGGGAACATCTTCAGATGAGGCATCAACAGTCATTCAAAGCCAGTCAGGGACGGTTTGATCGTTTTAAAGAGAGGACCGGCATTCACTCTGTCGCTAAATTAAGTTTAGTGATGAAGTGTAGCATAGTGTGCAAGTTAAGTTCAGCAATACATTGTAGCATTAAGTGCATAGGAAGTAGATTAAATTAAGCGACAGAGCACGGAATGGAAAAACTCTTAGTCCGATCTTCAAGGTATATGCACTGTATAAAACCTGCTTATTTCTTTAAATTCACTTTTTTTGATTTTTGTTTTGTTTTTGTTTTTTATGAAGTAGATGTTTCTTATTTAAAAACCCATTAATACAGGGGAAGCTGGAAGGGATTAAAAGCATTGCAGTTCATTTTAATGGGGAAAATTAATTTTGATATACAAGCAAAATGAGTCATGAGCTCAGTTACAGAACAAATTAAATTCATAAGTCAAGGTATTACTGTATTTATCATGCTATCAAATTGGTGATTCTACACACACGGCATGCATTTGACATCTCCTTGTTTGTGAGTCAGGAGGCCCCTTGAGTTGGACACTGATGGCATCTGGTGTGTCCTGCCCAACACCTTTCCTGAGAACTTCGTGGTGAAGACCAGCAACGAGAAGAAGCCCAAGGTGACCATCTCCTACCCGGGCGCGATGCTGAACATCATGGTGAAGGAGGGGTTCACCAACGATCAGTATCACGAGCTGGTGGACCCGGCGTCCCTCACATACGAAACAAGGTCGGAGAACAGCATCTTCTTTGAGGTGGATGGGCCGTATCTAGCCATGATCCTTCCCGCATCCAAGGAAGAAGGAAAGAAGCTGAAGAAAAGGTTTGGCATGAGTTGATTGTCTTTATTTGTAATTATCTGTACCTATAAAAAATAAATAGATAAATACTGTGTGTGTGTGTGTGTGTGTGTGTGCGTTTGTTTGTATATGTGTGCGTGTGTGTGTATATATGTAAATATATATGTGTGTGTATATATATATATATATATATATATATATATATATATATATATATATATATATATATATGTGTGTGTGTGTGTGTCTGTGTACATGTATATATGTATCGGGATATACATTTACATATATATATATATATATATATATCTCACAATGGCCGTTTTGTGTATATTGGAATATGGAGTGGGGTCCATAATGATTGGAGGTTTTTGCATGCCTTTTACCAGATATGCCGTGTTCAACGAAGACGGGTCTTTGGCTGAGCTCAAGGGTTTTGAAGTGAAGCGGAGAGGGGAGCTCCAGCTCATCAAGATCTTCCAGTCGTCCGTGTTTGAGGCTTTTCTCAAAGGTACCACCCTGGAGGAAGTCTATGCGTCCGTGGCCAAAGTGGCCGACTATTGGCTGGATGTTCTGTACAGCAAGGTAAACACCGCTTCTTCTCTATACGGTCGTTAATGACATTTACACCGTGCCCTGTGTTGTCCGTCCCCGATGTGCCTTCAATAACTGTTTGATTCATGGTCGCCCAGGCCGCCAACATGCCGGACGCCGAGCTGTTCGACCTGATTTCGGAGAACCGTTCCATGTCCAAAAAGCTCGAGGACTACGGCGATCAAAAGTCCACGTCCATTAGCACAGCCAAACGACTTGCAGAGTTCCTGGGGGACCAGATGGTGAAAGACGCCGGTCTTAGCTGCCGTTACATCATCTCCCGGAAACCCGAGGGTTCTCCCGTCACGGAGAGGTGAAAGACGCGCGCTTGTCGGAAAAGACGCCATTGGCGATGATGGGTTTGCAAGTGAAGATTAATTTCTTCATATATAAAGACATGACTGTGTGTTTGTCCCAACCAGGGCCATTCCTCTGGCTATCTTCCAAGCAGAGCCAAGCGTGAAAAAACATTTCCTTCGCAAGTGGTTGAAGATGCCCAGCCTGCATGACTTTGACATCCGCTCGGTGAGGATCGAGACGAAATGAGAGTTCGGGAGTTGGATTTCTCACAATAAACCGTTTTGCATCCCCCCCCCGCCCCCCCAACCAGATCCTCGATTGGAGTTACTATATCGAGAGATTAGGAAGCGCCATCCAGAAGATCATCACCATCCCCGCTGCCCTGCAGCAGGTAATAAGCACACATTTACCGTCGGTTTATCCGTCCCCTGTTCTTTGACCGGTCAGTTTAAGTCATTAACGTTTTCGTCAGGTTAAGAATCCCGTGCCCCGAGTGAGGCATCCGGACTGGCTCCACAAGAAACTCCTGGAGAAGAACGATATTTACAAGCAGAAGAAGATAAGTGAGCTTTTCACCGTCGAGGGCAAAAGACAGGTCGGTACGCCGCGCAGCCAAATGTTCTGAATGTTTATGAGGGAGCACAAGAAACTGTGTCGACACTCTGTATTTTTGCCTCCTCCTCACTTCCCTTCACAGGTGGCTCATCAGCTTCAGGGAGGAAGCCAACCCGCCGACATTGAGGACTTCGGGATGCCCGACAAGCCCCTGCAGCCCGCCATCCTCATCAGCACCAAGAGGAAGCGAGCGTCCGAAGGGGAGAGCCAAGTGGAGTCTCAGGACATCGAGCTCACCCAGTCCTGGAGGGAAATCCTGGGAACTCCACCGCCCATGGGAACTAAGCGGGTAGGCAAATGGCAACAACGCTAGTCTACTACTTTGGCCGATTTCATTATGTTTTTGTTCTCAGAAACACTGAGTTTAAAGTTTGTGTGTCACCTCAGTCAGACGTAAAGTCGAAGGGGAAGTGTGTGCGGATTCTGTGAAAGTGCGTCAGCCTCAGAATGTCAGCTAAATCAGGAATGAGGTATTTCTCATGAGCAAAGATACGATGTGCGTTTGTCTGATTCAAATTCGAAGCATACCTTAACAGCTTCAGGTATTGAATTAAGCAATCGTCTTTTAGCAATTTATTATCGGTTGCCTTAAATAAGGAAACTTGACTCAAGGACACCCCATCTAAAGTGACTATTAACCCACAAAACACCTTTGGGCCTGAAATCCAGAATTCACAAGCACAGAGTAAGAGAATGTAAAATGCCTTTTTAATCATGTTGTCCAAATGATCCAAAGGTCACCTTTGTTTCAGTCGTAAATGATCTGAAAAAGCTCTTTTTGAGTTATTAATCAAGGGCATGTTGGAACCCCCTATGCTAACAATAACATTCCTCTCTTGAAGAGTCAAGACAAATTTTTTTTTATATCAAACTGCTGTAGCATTTTAAAGATGGCAACGCGTATCGGTGCAGCAGCTTCTCGAACTCCCTGTTCCAAGCCGAACTTTACGATTTTTAAGGCTGCTTTTGGCTCCAGTGTAGGGCCAAAATTGCGCGTGAAAAACAGCTTAACCGAACTGAAAGACATCAGAGACAGTTCGGTCATCTTAATAACTAGGTGCAATAACAAAAACAGCTACCCCCTTGCTCTTACACGCAATTTTAGCGCCAGCAGTGCTAACTTTTGCCTTAAAATTTTCGGTTAGATGTTTACATTTGCTCATGTTTTTGTTTCTTTGCTCTTTTTTTATTTGATTTTCTTGGCTTGAAACCGGACATGGGTATTAATTTCGTACCACATACTGTAAGCTGTGCTGGTATGACAATAAAAGTTCCTTGAATCCTTGAATGTGCTTGCCAGCCGGACCAAACACATACACACAAAGTTTTTAATTGCGCCGTCTGTTTCCAGGAGGAGATTCTGGTGTGGCTACGCTACCATAAGAAGAAGTGGGAGCTGCAGCTGAGGCAGAGGAAGGAGAGAAAGAAGAAGCGGAGGCTGCTGGATGGGGAGGCCCAGCCCGCCGGCGGAGGCGTGATCAGGGATGGCCCCGTCACGGGCCTGGGGAGCTTCCTCCGCAGGACGGCTCGCAGCGTCCTGGACATGCCTTGGCAAATCGTGCAGGTGCAAAAATTGACTTCATGGCCCCCCTGCTTCTGAGGGGAAATAGTCTTGTCTCCTCCAAACTTATTGTTTACATCTCATAGATTGCAGAGACCAATCAGCCCGGACTGTACAAGCTGTGGACTGTGATTGGGAACGACCTCCACTGCATGAAGCTCAACATCCCCCGCGTGTTCTACGTCAACCAGAAAGTCCCTAAGCAGGAGGAGGGAGCAGCATACAAAAAGGTACACATCCACCCCGCGCCCAGGTGAAATATATTTCAGTTATCGCGCTGTGAGACAAATATTTGAACGGACCGCTTGGCCCTCAGGTGAACCGCATGCTTCCCCGCTCCAACGTGGTGTACTACCTGTATGAGTACAGCGTGCCGGAGGACATGTACCAGCAGCACATCAACGAGATCAACGCCGACCTCTCGGCCCCAGACATCGAGGGCGTCTATGAAACACAGGTAGGCGGGACAGATACAATCCGCCAATGCTCCGTCACGTGCTGTATCGCGTGCCCCCCCCCCCTAAACAAAACGACGTTGTGACGCTTTTGGTCACAATTTTAGGTCCCCTTGCTGTTTCGCGCGATGGTGCAGCTTGGATGTGTATGCATGGTCAACAAGCACGCCGTGAGGGACCTGGCTGGCAGGGAGGCCGACACTTTTGAGCTGGAGCACCTGGAAATGAGGTCTCTGGCCCAGTTCAGCTACCTGGAGCCCGGTAGGACCTTTTTCATCCACTGATAATGTTATGATTGTTATTATTATCTGACATGTTGTCAAGGAGTGCATTTTTGTTGGTTTCTGTTTTGCTTTATTCTGCTGCAAAGTCAAGTAACCCAACCATAGTGTTTGTAAGACAGGGTTGACAAACTAAAGGACCACAGGAAAATCCTTTAACTGCCGCTAAAGCTGGTCAGAGTGCTTCATGTTGGAGGTTGGGAATTTGGGTTTAAAGTTATGAGTGACAGAAATTTTTTGAAGTACATTCATTGTCATAAAGGTGTTTCAGTGCAGCTAATCTTTTTTTTTTTTTTTCTTTTTTTTTTTTTAAGCATAGGAAGATATTTACACATTTTGTAATATCTTGCATTTTGAAGAGTTTTCCTCCACTGTGTGTGTTTGTGTTTTGTTTCAACACTGCCTGATACTTGACTTGGACTGAGCTCTGAAATATGGTGCGCGAAAAAGCAAAAACATGCTTGCACGATGGACCCTTAAACTCAGCACCAGAGACAATTCGAAAGCAGGTGAAATCCAGGCGTGATATTAGACTGGTATGTGTTGTCTGCCTTTTCAGGGAGCATCCGTCACATGTACCTGTACCACCGCAGCCAGGGGCATAAGGCTCTTTTTGGCCTTTTTATCCCGTCTCAGCGCAAGGCCAGCATCTTCGTCCTGGACACAGTAAGAATCCCATTCCGCCTCACCTTGTTACCATCCTGTCGACATGGTCATCTCTTGTGAGCGAATCGATATCCATAAAACATGTATCAACACATGTGCTTGCAGCACAATGTTATTTCATTGCCCATTGGATGTGTTTCAAAAGAATTAATTACTTATTTGAACTTTGCTAATATAAATTAACATATATTTATTTGATGAGTCTCCAGGAAGGCCTATCGATTCAATTTTTTTTTTTTTTTTTTAACCCTTGCTGTCTAGAACACACTAAAATGTCATTTTCAGTGATAGAATATTGAGAGTCATGAGACTTAAGGCTTCGAGAGAAGGTTAGCCTGTAAAGTAAGGGATGTTAAAAGTAAAGACAGGATCGCCATGGCAGTGTCGTGGCAATTTACGGAGTTTATTCTGAATTTCAGCAGAAATTTAGACAGCTTTTTGGATCACTTGATGGTTCGGAGTGAAAGGAGGAAAGTGTGATATGAAACCCATCGATCATGCCCACAAAGAGTGATGCTTTTTGGCATCCAGTCGAGGTTCAGGCGACTGGCTGGAAGAGGGAGATGGAAGTGCTGAGCAGGAACCTTACATTGTTTATATTTCGCGATAGTAAAGCCCTCCATAATTGCAAAATCTGATTTTTTTCCCCCGAATGTTTCCAGTCCTCTTTTATTCCCTTCTGTTCCAAATCGCTGGAAATAGATAATTTTGCCAACTGACTAAGAGGAATGAGTGGTTTAGTTGGAGAACTGCACATTTTTATTTTTTAATCAAGGCACATAAAAAACTGAATTCAGGTCAGGTGAAACACTTGAATTCGAATTACTGGAACAAGTACTGTCTGAGTTAGTGTGTTTTTGATATTGTAAGGGTATTTGAGGAAATACCCTTACAATAACATAGACTTAATTGATCCCACGATGGGGAAATTCAATTGTAATAGCAGCATTACAGGGTAGAACTGTGTTCAAATAGTAATAATAGAAGAATATTCAAATAAGGATATAGATTAAAAAAGTGAGCCAAGACTATGTACAATACATACACTAAAATAAAAAATATAAAAAGAAATGCCTTGTGTAGGAAATGGTTATAAGATAGCAGGTGGACATGATGTGGTTTGAAAAAATTGAATTTAAATATAAATACTGCGGAGATGAGAGATGAAAGATATATTTGTGATGCCTGTAAGCAGCATCAAACCTGTGCTACATTCAAATAAATCCCAGATGGAAAGAAGGAGCTGCTGCAGTGTTCTTTCTTGCAGGTTGTGATAGCTTAAATTTACTTCCGTTTTCATCCAAGAAATGTGAAATGCTTACAGGGAAGGGTGGAGTCTTCACATATTAACAGCTACGATCTCTTTTAAAGATGCATCCAGGTAAAAAAAAATAACAAATCATATTAATCGTTCACAACATCAGGTTTTGACTAAGATTTTAGGATAATTTACTTAAACAATGGATGATTACAAAGTTTGCTCCCAGCTACTATGTCGATCCTTCCACATTGAAAGCTTTCGCATCCACTCTTCCCAAAGGTTCGCAGTAACCAGATGCCCAACCTGAGTAACCTCTACACCGGAGAGCGCACTGCTCTCCTAGAGAAGACAACAGAGGAGCTGCTCCCTCCTGAGAAAACCAACTTTGAGGTTCGAGCTGAAAACGACGTGAGGGCCATCTATCGTGCACTCCAACGCACTTTGCTAAACTATAAGGTAAGAAGGTCAAATGTGTCACAGTAAATGTCCTTTGATTCTCTGCATATGGAATGAACGGTGTCTCCTGTGCCTTTTCCTCCATTCACAGGAGGAGCGACGGGGGCCGACCCTCATTGCCGTGCAGTCCAACTGGGATTTGCGGCGGCTGGCGGCGGGCATGCCGGTGCTAGAGGAATTCCCCGTGGTTCCGGTGCACGTAATTGACGAGATCAACTACAACGTCCTGGACTGGCAGCACCACGGCGCCAGGCGCATGATCCGTCATTACCTTAACCTCGACAGCTGCCTGTCACAGGCTTTCGACATGGCCAGGTAAAAACCCTCGGGTCCACGTATTATTATTATTATTATTATTATTATTATTATTATTATTATTATTATTTATTTCTGTATTTTTTTTGACTTTCTGTCTTTTAATCGTCTCTCTTCTTTATATTTGAACAATTTATTGATATTTTTATTGTTGCACTGCTGCGACAAAGGAATTTCCCCTATGGGGCTCAATACTATCTTATCTTATCTTATCTTATCTTATCTTATCTTATCTTATCTTATCTTATCTTATCTTATCTTATCTTATCTTATCTTATCTTATCTTATCTTATCTTATCTTATCTTATCTTATCTTATCTGAAGTCAAAATGATCACGAGCCTCTCATAACCACCTTATTGTGTTATTTATTATTATCATTATTATTATTATAATTATCTTATTATTATTATTATTATCATTATTATTCGCATAATTTCCAGACTATAAGCCACTTCTTTTTTCACACACTTTGAACACCGTAGCTTAAACAATGATGCAGCTAACAGATGGATTTTTTTTGAGCTAACGAGCTCCATGCCACCAAGAGAGACGGAGGAAGTGTGTGACAAAGTAATTCTGAGGCTGTTCAATTCCGACACTGAAGAAGACTACTTTGATGGTTTTAGTGCGCAGGACAATGACGAAGATAGCAAAACCGTTATTTTTAGCCGGTGCGGCTTCTATTCAGGTGCGCTCAATAGTCCGGGAATTACGGTATTTATATTTATTACTTATATATATATATTATATTATTATATATTTGTATCATTTATATATCATTATAATTTAGATTTGAGATATTGGATGACATTGGACTTCACAATCAAACAGTCTTGCTTTTGTTGCTAGCACCCCGAATTGATCAACTTTAAAATAATGATTCCTACAATCTCTCACCCCAAAAGGTATTACCACTTACCCGTGGGGAACCTGCCCAAGGACGTGTCCATCTTCGGTTCAGACCTGTTCCTGGCAAGGCACCTGCGCAAACACAATCACTTGCTGTGGCTGTCGCCCACGGCAAGGCCAGACCTCGGGGGGAAGGAGGCCGATGACAGCCGCCTGGTTATGGAAAGCGACGACAGGTGCTCGGTGGAAATCAATACCCAAGGATGCTATTCCACCGGTACGCAAACACTCACACCTAGCATCTCGATTGCAAAATAAATGTGTACTTAATGAATGCTTTGCATTTTGTTCTTGGGAAGTGTGTGTGGAGCTGGACCTCCAAAGCCTGGCGGTGAACACCATCCTCAAGTCGCAGCACGTCAACGACATGGAGGGGGGGGCGAGTCTGGGGGTCAGCTTCGACGTGATCCAGCAGGCCTCTTTGGAGGACATGATGTCGGGAAACCAAGGAGCTAGTTCGCTTGCTAGCTACGATGAGACAGCCCTCTGCTCCAACACCTTCAGGTAAGCGAACATTTGAACGTGGCACGTCAGTTATAACAGCAGGCGTACACGCAATAGCAATTTTTCTTTGCGTTACTCTATCCGTGCCACAATGTTACAGCATACCGACTTAACCTGTCGTCGTGTGTGCAGGATCCTGAAGAGCATGGTGGTGGGTTGGGTCCGAGAGATCACTCAGTACCACAACGTGTACGCGGACAACCAGGTGATGCACTTCTACCGCTGGCTGCGATCCCCCAGCTCTCTCCTCTATGACCCGGCGCTGTACCGCACCCTACACAGCATGATGAAAAAGGTGTTCCTCCAGTGAGTGCTGCACTCTTTTAACATTCTATATTAACATCCTAAAGGGATTCCCGGTTACCAAACTGTAATTGATCCTAATTGATCACTATTTGGACCAGCTACATAAAAACGATAATAAAATCTCTCAACACATCTTAGTTTGTCCAAAATAAAAAACAAAACTTTTCACTAGTAGGCCGCCATTGTTGTTTACGTCTCAAGGCTCTCTGGGTAGTGACATCATGAGATTGCACTGGGCTCGGTCCCCTTCATTTTACCGTACGGGGCAAAAACATGTCATCTGATCACACCTTCCCATCTGATCCCGAGTGAGACGCGAGCGAGGAGGATAACGCTGAAGACTGAAGTCAAAATAAGCGTCAAAATGATGATGAACGAAGAGGCAAGAGTCGGCCAAAGTCGCTGGCTGCATGCGGCAGATGTGTTGCTATGCTAACAGAGAGAGAGCATGTGTTGTCAGGAGCTCCACTTTTTGTCACGGCTGTCCACTGCAGACGTACAGACAGGTGTGCTGACTGACCGGGTGACTCGTCGTCAGGTGCCGGTTCCTGGTCGTTCGTCATCAGATGCTACTTCTGCAGTAGCGGGTTGTTGACATCCTCGCAGGAGAACATCCAGCGTCTCCTGACTGTGGTGTTTTTCGAGCGAGCAACACTCGTCTCCTCAGGACTCTTGTGAAAGAAAAGTGGAGGCACAGTGTTTGGCGTTAGTGTCTGTGTAAAACGAGCAGCAGCTGTGAGCTCTTTCAGCAGCTCAGCTTGGCTAAATGCATCGAGAACACAGACGCAGATTCTTAGGAAGTTGTGTACGTCCACTGGCAATTTCGGGCACCTTTCTACTCTTTCCATTCGGAAAGCTGTGCAGACTAGCATCAGTCCCTTTGTTTCCCTTGGACGGGAATTTGCACCCGAAAGCAGCCCAATGTGTCATTATTACCCTGTATACCGTACCAGCCAAAGGTAACACTGGCGGAACACAATGCAACCTGTATATGTCATCCACCCAGCATGCATTGTACTAATAAAACAATGGCTGCCCTTGTATGTTAGAAAATGTGTTATAAATTGTGATTTATTTATTTATTTTATTCTTTTAAAGAAATAACTTCATGGTTTTGTTTTGGTTTTATTTTACAACACATTCCAGTATGAGACATACATTCAAGCATATTTATGCCAATTAGTCCTCCCAGGAGGGGTTCCCTTTAAATTAAAGGTAATGATGTTTTATTTTGGGGTCAAATTAAATGTAATTTTTGTCGCTCTTGTTATGAGATATGCAGATTAAATGCAACAATAATCAAATTTCTATCCAGACAGATAACAGTACATTCAATTTCTCAAACAATATAGGATGACAACAAGAATTATGCTTTTTCTCTCTCTCTCTCTCTCTCTCTCTCTCTCTCTCTCTTTCCGCTGGCAGGTTGGTCGCAGAGTTCAAGCGTCTCGGCTCCACCGTGGTCTACGGGAACTTCAACAGGATCATCTTGTGCACGAAAAAACGGAGGCTAGATGACGCCATCGGATACGTGGATTACATCACCAACAGGTGAAACATCGAGGCACCACAGGCCACACCTGCGCTGAGAAAGAACCGGCATTCTTCAGTTGGCGCGTCACCACGTTTGTCTTTGTATTCATCACATGCATCCTATCGTATATCAGCCACTCTTATTACTTTGTTCTGGGATGGTACATATCATGGGAGAATTGAAATATCCCCAGGGATTAAGAGATTATCATTCAAAAATGAGTGACTTTTAGTGGTATTAGTCGACAGAATAAACAAAAAATTCATGGGGCTCACAGTTTTTATTTAAGATGATTTCATCATATATATATATATATATATATATATATATATATATATATATATATATATATATATATATATCATCAGTGATGTGAAATGTCCTATTTCAAGATGGTATATTTACAGTATATTTCAATTACAAAGAAAAATAAAATTCCTG
>CAAKHD010000153.1:108050-138983 GCA_901007705.1 Fistularia tabacaria | reverse complement strand
TATTATAAAATTTTTTAATATATATATATATATATATATATATATATATATATATATATATATATATATATATATATATATATATATATATATATATATCATCAGTGATGTGAAATATCCTATTTCAAGATGGTATATTTACAGTATATTTCAATTACTAAGACCAATAAAATTCCTGGATCCAAGGGCTTAAAGATTTTAAGATATAAGAATATACATAATATTTGATATGTAAAGACAAATAAGAAAAGGACGAATGCAGTCATCACCATTCTTGAGTAAAACAAATATATTTTTAAGCTATGGTGACGTGACCTCCATCTTGAGGTATGAGTTTTATTTGACACAAAAAGCAGACCAATTAGTCAAAACAGACAGATACTATTATTATATTATATTATTATATATTTCTTTATATTTATCTTGACTGTGTTTTGGCTGACTATCTGCTTTCAAAGCATCATGATGATCCGCTTTCCCCTGAGTGAGACTGTCACTCAGTAGCCCCCCTGGCATTTCGTTCCGTCATAATTCTCATCGGTTCTCTGAGATTTTCTTAAGAAAACACAAATAGTCCGAATACCAGGGTTGAATATAAACCCAAATATTCCCGCCATGTGTCTGTCCAACAACTAAAAAGAAGTTCCCCACCCACCGCCTCTGTGTCCTCTAGCATACAGTCCAGGGAAATCTTCCACTCCTTGTCCATCTCCTTTTCCCGCTGCTGGGAATTCCTGCTGTGGATGGACTCTTCAAACTACGGCGGCGTGAAGGGCAAACTGCCCCCCGGCGTCTTGTACGGCGAGGTACTTCAACTTCATTTTTTTTGTTTGTTTGTTTTACAATTTTACAATCGTCCATCTCGGTCACCTAACCGATTGCTTCCCGGATTCTGATTCGGCTACTTAGGAAGGAGCCCGGCAAAAGAAAAAGAATGGAGGGGATGAAGAAGATGACGGCAGTGAGGACGAGGATGGGGACGAGGCCAATGTGGAGGAAGAGGATGAAGAGACGGATGAGGTGGAGGACTTGATTGAGAGCAACTGGAACATCATGCAGTATCTGCCACAAACTGCGTCGTGCCAGAAATACTTCCTCATGATCGTGTCAGGTAAGTGCGCGAGTACTAAATGCGACGCCATGGCAACAGAAGCAGGGCTCTGAGGTGCTGACGGCAGGTTATTTCTTCCAACTCAGCCTACATTGCTGCCGTGTACCAGAGCATGAAGGAGGAGCTGAGACGCAACACGCCCGGAGCGACACCGATCAAGAGACGTGGAAATAGCCAGGTCTCCCAGCAGGCGGCGGGAGATTCGAGTGCTCTTCCCGGTAAGACATGTGCGACGCCGCTCTCCTCGGGCAGAGGATTTCAGAGATGACGTTCTTAGAAATACCCCCCCCCCCTTGCCCCGCAGGAATGATCTCCTTCTCCCAGGAGTACGTTTCCAGCGAGCTGACGCAAACCTTCTTCACCATCACGCAAAAAATCCAAAAGAAAGTGACCGGCACCAGGAATGCGACCCAGCCCTCGGAGATGTTCCCCATCCTGCCTGGTTCCCACCTGCCACTGAACAACCCAGCACTGGAGTTTATCAAATATGTGTGCCAGGTAAATGCGATCACAAGCCCATTTATGACCGAGCAGGCAAAATAAGAAAACGCTCGGCTCAACGTATTGTACATGCTGCGTGGTGACCTCCCAACATTCGTCTCCTCAGGTGCTCTTGTTAGATAGCAACATCGTTCACCAGGTGAACAAGCTGAAGAGGCACCTCCTCCGGCTGGTGGACGTGGGGGAATTCTCAGAGGACGCCCAGTTTCGCGATCCCTGTAGCTCTTACATCCTTCCAGAAGTTATTTGCCACAACTGCAATTTCTGCCGCGACCTGGATCTTTGTAAGGATCCGTCTGTGGCACAAGTAAGAGCCGTAACAACGGATAAGGAACCGTCACGAACACACTTGGATTCATATGATTCGACTTAGCCCATTGATGACACACACGCGTTGCCTCTCCTCAGGACGGATCCGTCCTGCCCCAGTGGTTCTGCTCCAACTGCCAGGCCCAGTATCAGACCGAGTCCATCGAGATGTCTTTGGTGGAGGCTCTGCAGAAGAAGCTGATGAGCTACACTCTGCAGGACCTGGTGAGTAGGACACGGTAATGTGAGAGAAGCATAACACAAACCTGAAAGCCTCCACAGGAGGACAAAGTGAAGGTCTGGCCCTGTCAGAGGGACTGTGAAACTGAAAAGGGGGCATGGGGATTACTGTCAGAATTAATAAAGACAATTTATACCGGATTAGGAAAAATGCTATTGTGTTAGAGGATATATTTTTCATGCTAGTAGTCAAGAAATTGCATAAAATTTTCATCACATTTCTAAGTTTATTTTTAAATTCAATTTATTTAGATATAGTTATTTTAATGTTGTTGTTTTTTTTAATTGCTCATTCATTTTCCGCACAAATCCACAGGTATTTTCAAGGTCAATGAGCAGTAGCTGCGCACAGCTTACCCTCAATTCACCAAAAGAATTGGCCCAGATGTACTTATAAGTATAAAAAAAAAGAGAAATTTCAAAGAAATCCTACAGGCTATATGCATACAGTGTTAAAAACTGTAGCCTATCATTGACGTAATTGAAAAGTCAGAAAAGAAACAAAAAAAAAATGTATTGAGCTGCAACCAATCAGAGCCCTCCGTATGTGATTTGCAGATGTGCACCAAATGCAAAGGGGTGAAAGAGGCCAACATGCCTCTGTACTGCGACTGCGCCGGAAGCTTCGACCTGACTTTCCCAACCAAGGTTTGTCCCCTTAAGATCGTCATGTGGTGACGGCACTCGCTAGAACTGTTCCAACTCTTAACCGCTGTCCCCCCCTGTCCTCTTTCAAAGAACTTCTCCGACCAGGTCAGAGTGTTTCAGAACATCGCCTCCTACTACAACATGAGCTTCCTGGGGGAGACAATCGACTGGTTGCTTGCAATGAGTCCACAAATCAGCCAGAACACTCTGTAATTGCTTCTTCTTTTTTTTTTTTCTGCGGCCGAGCTCAACTCCTCATCATTCGCATCGATTCTATATGGCCGAGATTGTCCTCGTCCTGAATTACTGATTTCATGGTCTCTGCGCCTATAACAAAGACCGTGTTGTAAATACCACTTGTAGCATATCGGAAGAGAAATGTATGTCTCCATATTTGAATTGTCATTAAAAAGTATTTTTATCACAACTTTTGTTTCCTTCCGCTGTAAAAATATCCATCATGACTGGGAGCCTGATAATCCAAGATAAGTTTGACTTTTTTTCCCAGCATTTCTAACAAACCTCTGCATAAGTACATGAACCTGCTTAAAAACACTTAAATACAAAATCATAATTCTTAGCTCATTTTATTATTGGCATCCTTTTTGCTCTATGCATCTTAACTATAATAGTGGCTGCCATCTTATTTTACAATTTAGGATTACCTAATTTATTTGTCTTTGTGCCAATACTTGAATAGGTTTCTTGAAAAAAAAAATTTTTTAAATATGCTTGAAAAGCTCTGTGAGTAAATTTGGAAATAATCAAATTTTAAAATAAGCGAAATCAATAAGAAAGTACCCCAAAAATACATTGGTTGAAAATTAGTGAACATTACCGAGACACTCAACAAGAATTTAGGTTACAACAAAAAGAAATGAGCCTGTTTCTTCCGAACACCACAAGAGCGAGAAATTATCAGGCAGTTTCACTTAAAATGACCAGGAAAGTCATTTTTACCAGGACACATTTATTTTGTGAAGATTTACAATATTGCTACACAATAAACCTTGAAAAAGTTGTTTTTTTTCCTCATCTCTTGTCCGCGTGCGTGTCAGTGATAATTCGAAAATATCAACCACACAAGTCTTAACTGGATTAGTGTCTATCAGTTGCTTAACTGTCAGAACAATGTAATTACAGGTCAGAAGTGTTCTTCACATCCCAGTCCATCATGTTAACCTTATTGTCCGACAGAGGCCTCTCTCAGGCTGATGTCTTGCAGGCAAATAATTGCATTTCTAACTTGACGGATTGCTATTAGATTGCTTCTCTACGAGCTGCTTGCCTCCGCAGATGCGCCATTTCACAAGTCATGAGAGCTCATGGTGCCCGGGACTCTGGATTTAAAGTAGTTTTGCCCCCCCAAGTGCATCTTAAATGCACTTTCTGAGATCACTCATGAGACAAGGCCATTACCATCCCATCCACAGCTACTGAGCATTTTAGCTTTTAACATGTCTGAACATTTTCACACTGTCTTCAGGACTCTCCCGTGCGCCCCCTTCCATTACGCCGGATATCGATCCATCAGGCTCGAGTTTTCAGACTTTCTTTTTTTTTTCTTGCACCAGGGATGTTGAACTCGCTCTCGGGAGTCCGGATTGATCCATGCTTCACCGCAATCTTGTTAGAGAACCCAGTTGATGGGAAATTTCTCATTATTTCGTTACAACTCACTCTGCATCCCGGCCGTTTCCTCCTGTACCCTCTTGTTAAGCTCTACATTTGAAGTGGAATGACGACGCAGACGCTTCGTAAAAAACTGAGATAAGTCAATTTATGGGATGACGTTTTATGATGTCACTGAAACAAATTCAACCAGTCGTCAGTCCTCATTATATTCCAATATATACTCATGTCTGACAAAACCAAGGATGTCGATTATTGTGTTGATTGTGACACAAGAGCTCGTGTTTTTTGCTTGAACGCCTGATGGCGTTCTTCTATCATTCCGTCAAGATCGATGAATTGTATTGAAAATTTCAGGTCCATGAGCAGTTCAACAGGTCCGGTTACCTGAACTCAGGTATTCAGGGGGCAAGAGACGCTGACAAACCGGTGACCTTTCAGCAAATCCAGACATTAAGATAGCAAGCGGTCCACCCGAGCAGCTGCAGACACCTGAGAGTTGCTGTTTGTTTGGGTTTTTTTTGCCACGGCCTCTTGGAGTTCCCGGGCAACGTTGGCGGGGTCACAGTGGCACCCCCTCGGACAGGTCTGAGTTGGTCGATCCGTATCTGTGTATCGAGTGGAGTTCTGTGGGTACAGGAACCGCACACTCCGTGACCACCTGTGGAGGGGGAAAAAAAAAATCCTTTATTTATAGTTATTGCAGTTTAAAATTGAAAAAAAGGATGGTTTTTACTCACCTCATCGAACTTTCTCTCGCTGTAGATTTCATTCTTGTCGATAAAGGTCAGCATGATCCAGTCACAAATGATGCTGCACTGATGGCGGACAGACGAGATATTTTAGGGTGATCGGGTTTTACTTCCCGATGCTGAATCCCCTCCCAAATAAAAGAAAAACAAAGAAGGAATGAAGTGGTAACTCACAATCCCCACTGAGGTCATTGCAGTCACAGTGCTGATGATGGTCGGAATGGGACTGAATTTACCCGCCTGCGTTGAAATGACGCTGAAACATCACTCAGAAGTGACACTCGACTCTTGTCACAACGGGAGTTTCTACTCACGTGCCCGTGAACTATGACATCAAGGCGGATGCCGAAGGCCTTGATCAGCGTCCGAAACTGAACTCCGTCTTTGTCATAATATTTAGCGAACCTCGACGATTATAAATGAGAAAACCATTAGGAAAAACAGTGGGGAGAGACGAAGCCTGGAAGTTTAAAACGTTAAATCAACCCACTGACTTGTAATAATAGCCGGAGTCTGCTTGGTTCTTCCTCTGATCAAGACGTCGGAAGGAATATGTGGGTCGACAGTGCGAGTGGTCTAGGTCCAGGTCACACTTCCAGTTGATGAATACTCCGATGACCCCCCCCTGAATGACAATATTACAATACAATACAAATTTACAAACTCAATGATCCCTGGAGCGACGACCCACCGTCATGCAGAGTTCCGTGAAGTTCTCCCTGGCTTGATCTGTGATGTAGCCTAGGCTGAAGATCGGGCAGTACGGCTGTTTCTCCTCGTCATAATGACATTTATTGAGGTATTTACGCAACTTGCGGTTGCTCCGAGCCGCTTTGACGTTCCCTCTGCCGAAGATAAAGAAGAGCGCTTGTTCAGACCATCTGCGTTTGTGTGTGTGTGTGTGTGTGTGTGTGTGCGCGCGTGCGTGTGTGCGCGTGTGCGCGTGTGCGCGTGTTTCTATTTGCATGCGTCTGCCCATCGACCTCAGCACTCCAAATTTCGGGAAGTGAATGGAGTTCCTGATGAATACTGTGAAGTTGACGGCCTCCAGTAAAGCTGGCTCCCTGTTGAAAAACACAAAAACAATGCCTTCGGAAAAAAATTTGCTGATGGACGGGACGAAGGCCATTTCGCAAAATGCTTGTCGGCCTCAGTGCCTGTTATTCCAGCTGGTATGGAAACGTCACAGACTCCACATTGACCCCAAATAACACATTAGGACCAATTACGAATTACATATTTATGTGCAGGATGACCATCTGTGTTTGAGCAATGACTCTTGTCGCCATCAGCTTATCTTGATGTCGCCGAACCAGCTCCAGGAACAACTCACCGTACGACTGCGTGTGCCTCAATCGGACACCAGGTCTGAATCTCACAGGTTTTGAAGGTGTGGTTGTAGTACTGAACGCATTTGCCGGTTCTCCTGCCTGTTCCAAATGAGGGAAATCCGTCACGGATAAAAATCGACCAAAAAAACCCTACATAGAAAAAGAAATCTGTACCGTGACCGTTAAAATCAACTTCTCCCTGGACACAGTCTGAGTCTGTCGAACAGATGGCATCGGCAATGTGGAAATACTGAAACAAGAGAAGGCAGATGCTTAATATCTTTTTTTCTTACACGTAAAACGTTGTTTGTGCAGTAATTGTCACCTCAGCACAGGCCCCTTGCCGCTGGTCGTGCGTTACTTCTCGTCTCAATATCACACTTATGACATCCCCACCCTAAAAACCACATACTGATAATTAGGAGGGTTGATTCTTGTTTGGAGGCTTGAGAACGTGAGTTTCAAGTTGATCTCGACTCGCCTCCGAGGGTCGAACGTACTCCGCGGTGTCCAGGATTTGATCTCCATGAAAGGCCATGCCTTTTATGCGAGTGTAAACAGAGCTCTGGGGACCCGTTTCAATTTCCTGGTAGGCCTTTTGACTGATGAACACATACCTTAGGGAGGGAGAGCGGCAGAGAGAACAAATACTACATTTTCTCTCACGACGACTTCAGTTGTTTTGTTTTTTTTATTCCTATCAGGTTACATCACAACGTCTCATCACCATCTCATCACCATCTACTCATCACCAAAAACTATATCTCCAGAAAAAAAAACCAATACATACTCTATTGACGGTGCAGTTATACCGAAACAGTCTGTCTGATGATACGCAAACACAGTCTTATTCCGTTATTCACATTTTCTCTATGATTGATGACAATCACACCCAGAAAAAAAAATATTCCTCACAAATCAGCTGATCTGTTTCGTTTTGTCAAAAAAAATGTCTTCATAAGCCTTTTTATACAAGACAGCACTATGATAACATATCATGTCATGTTGATGGTAATTATTAATTTAGAAACGCATTGTTTAGATCAGATAACATTATATGATGCAAAATTATTCTTACTGCTAGGATGTGAATTGTATTGATTCTTTGTGTGTGTGTGTTTAGACAAACAACATGCAGATATAAAAATGAAACTTACCAGATGAAGTAGGTGATGACAAGTAACTGAACTCCCCTGTAAATTACTCCAAGAGTTCTATTTTTAACCACCATAACCTTTGGGGTCTCATAGTCCCAGAAAGTGAGAAAATACTCTTTTAAAGAATCATACAGTCCCATGATGAATTTCTAAATAATGAAATGACACAATATGAAGTGTTCAGAATACAATTTCTGCCCCTATTTCTTTCTTCTCTCCCTTCCCGATAAGCCCCAGTCTGCATCTCTGTCATGAGCATCACCTCTCCCAGACTGAGGAGGGGGGTGGGGTTGCAATGTGGTTGTAGTTTGGTAGTTTATGATGAAATATTTGAACGCATTTGTACTCAAACTAAATGGACAGAATATGTATCTGTGATGTAACATATTTAAGGCAAACCATGACACCTGTCATTAATTTGTAATTTGATCAAAGTAGTCAAACTCAGTGAGGATGCATATATATCATAATAAGTACAATGTGACAAGACTGTCAACATTTTGTTTTAATTACATTTTCATTACCTATTTTTGACTGTAATTATCTTATCTGAATTTCAGTGCCACTAAATGCTGCTCAACCATTTAAAAAATGCACTATATTTCATAAACTCAGTACTATATCTCTCATCTTTTGGATATTTCTTCTTTTTCTAAAAAAATAATTTTGATATTTTTCAGTGGCACTATCCATCTCTCTATCTGAACATAACATCATGGCTTTATCCTTCGCGAAACTGTAAAGTATGTTCATTTTGTTTTATTTAAAATGTATTTTATTTATTTTTACACAGGCATATACACGGACCGGCCTGAGCCTGGGTCCTCCGCACCACCGTCACTCACGTTTCGTTCGCGCATGTCAAACGACACGTGTGCTGGCTGCGCGTTGTTGTACACAATTCGCCATTTGGTGTTCTCTTTTACATTTTTTTAATTTTTAGGGTGAAGCAATAAGCGGGATATCGCGAATTGTTCATAAATGGGGGGGCTTCAAAAGAAGAAGGTAGGAGCTGTCGCCTCGGGATCATGTCAGACGTGTTACTACGTTAGCTGTCTGTTTACGGCTAATGTAGCCAGTAGCTAGCTTTTTTTTCCCCCCTAGAAATTGTTGTGGAGTCGTGTCATTGAGACAACTTTTAGAAAGTTTTATGGTCCGCGACAATTTGATGTGACGCTTCCTGCTTGTTTTGCAGTACGAGAGGGGCTCTGCTACCAATTACATCACCAGAAACAAAGCTCGCAAGAAATTACAGTTGAGCCTCCCAGACTTCAGGTAACTGCTAATCCATTGTAGGCTAACATGCTACCCCACATTCTCTCCTGGATAATGTACAATTTCTGTGTTACTTTGGTTGCAACCAACAATCAGGGGGTTCTGCAAGGCGTCCCTGCAAAGTCATATCTTTGCCAATATCATTTGGAATAGCGAGAATCAACATAGAAAATGGGTGTTTACTTGGCCAGCTAGCATCCTTACGACGACCTGTTTGATATGGAAGAAGTTGGGATTAGTTGCACGTGGTTTACATTTAATGAAGGTGTTCATATGTAATGAACATCTGCAAAATTAAATTGTTTGGAGTCACTATATGCTCACTGTGGATAAGTTGAACCTAGCAACAAACTTTTTCAAAAATGAGCAAACAATTGTTCAAAACATAAATCTCCTGTCAATATCAGGTGTCTGTGTGCTATCTTTGTTCTCTGTTTCTATTTAGTCTTGCATCTCTGAGAAAAGATTTCCTAATTTGTTATCCGATTTTTTTTTTCATTTTTTTTATGATTTCAGGCGGCTCTGCATACTTAAAGGTATCTATCCTCATGAGCCAAAACACAAGAAAAAGGTTAACAAGGGCTCCACGGCTCCAAGGACCTTCTACTTGTTCAAGGATATTCGCTATTTGCTCCATGAGCCAATTGTTGGAAAATTCAGACAGTACAAGGTACTGAAAGGATGTTAATATCAGCACTGATAGATGTATTTCCTTTTTTTTTTGCTGTCTTCAGAAATGGACATTAAATGAAATTGTATTTTGTTTTCTTTTGATGAATATTTGCCATCCTATTTCAAATTTGAGCTGAAAGGATATCTGACTTTTTAAAAGCTTTCCTTGAGTTCAACACTGACTTTAAAAAAAAAATCAGTAAATAGGATTGTTGTTTTTATAATTACTTTCATTATAAATAGATTACTAATTGTTTTTCACTCTGCTTTATTTGAAAAGATTTTTGTACGTAAACTTAAGAGGGCTTACGGGAAAACAGAATGGTCTGCTGTGGAGAGACTGAAGGAGAATAAGCCAACTTATAAATTGGACCACATAGTAAAAGAAAGGTGAGCTATCATTTTCAATTGTAGCTGTAGGAGTGCATAATTTTGTGGAACTCTTTGCATTATTATCCCGTTATTCTTTTAAATGATTTGCGCCATTAACGTTTACCATGTTATGTTGGCAGGTACCCCACCTTCATTGATGCTCTCCGTGATATCGAAGATCCACTCTGCATGTGCTTCCTCTTTTCCACCTTTGCCCGAACAGGAAAATGCCACGTGCAGACAATTCAACTATGCAGACGTCTCACTGTGGAATGGATGAACTATGTGATCGCATCTCGCGCTCTCAAAAAGGTGCCAGTCTACGCAAAACGTGAAGCTGTGCAGAAACTGCCCAAGCAGCTTCCTCTTCTTTGTCTGTAGTTAAACTGGTTGACTTCAATAATTATAAGATGATATTCAAGATATTATAGTTCGCTTTAGAATAAGTACTCGCCTATCATTACCAAGGTTACTCATGAAAAGTCGCAATGGTCCAGTATACTTCTGTCACCCCTGTGGTTTTTAATTTGACTAAAAAAAGTTGTCTTATTGACATGGCCTGATTTTTAGTAAACTGTACTTAGTAACAGACTACTCACTCTTCTGTCCCTATTAGGTTTTCATCTCCATCAAGGGAATATATTATCAAGCTGAGGTGATGGGACAGCTCATCACATGGCTGGTACCATATCAGTTCTCTCACGATGTAAGTAGAGAATTATAAAATCCCTTTCAGAGTAATTCTGCCGAAAGCACAGGACGACCTCAGACATTTTAGATTAAGATAATGACACTTACATGTGGATCAACTGTTTTTCTCTTTCAGCACCCTACAGATGTCGACTACAGAGTAATGGCAACGTTCACAGAGTTCTACACTACTCTAATGGGATTTGTCAACTTCCGACTCTACCAGTCCCTCAATTTTGTCTATCCACCGAAGGTGCCTTGAAGTCAACTGTCAATATTTGTTTAGTTTGAGTGGCAATTTTATCAGTTCCATGCATTTCTGCTCACCATAGTCATTTCCAAATCTGATTTAGGTCATTGGATGAAATATTAATGATTAATCGCAATATGGATAGCTGATAATCCTGACTGCTCTCCATGACTTCCATAGTGATTCGGGACCTTTTTGCTCACCGACCAATTTTGTCCTGTATTTACACAATCTGTTTTTTATTTTATATTTTTATATTTTTTTAAGCTGGACAGTAAAGATGAGCAGGAGCTGAAGGGGGACGATGAGGATGATTACGCCATGAACTCTGAAACCTACTTAGAGGTTAGATTCTTTATTGAACAGGTCAAAGGTCCTTATATCTGCATAGTTTTGATTGTGCTGCAGGTTTTTATTAATATATCAGCCATCTCCATTGTAATGGAGTGACCTTTTAAGTCAAGTCTTAAGAAAAGCTTCATGCCATTTTCAGAAAATTTGTACTGTAATGTGAAATTCTACCATTTTTCATTTTGGTGACACCCAGCCTGATTTATCATTGTGCATCTGACAGTTTGAATAGAGCTGAGTTACTGATCCATCCTTAGAAATTACTGTGGCACACGTATACCTTCCAACATATTATAGATGTCACACATCCTTCTGGGCCCCGTTAAGAATCACAGATATGTTATGAATATGTGCATGTACCACATTAAATTATCATTTTTGTTGTCACACTTTGTCCTTGAGTAGAAACTGTCTGCCTTGAGTGCCAGTCTGGCCCGGGTGGTTTCAGCTGCTGAAGATGAAGAGGCTGAATTGGACCATTTTCCAGTGGAAGGGGTATGAACTCAAGTTTTGATTAATGTGATCCAGCGTAATTCTCCCGCTCCACTCAAACTTCCCGACTGTCAGCAGTGAATCACATCATATTTAGCTGCGGAAGATCAATATTTAATTTGGTCTTAATATGATGAGTTATACTGTACCTCTGCAACTTTATGGTAAGAAAGTCTCCAAACATAGCAGGATTGTCATCGAAATTTAAGTAAACTTGACCTAAGTGTAATTGTATCACTGAACTTCCCTGTAGTTTTTGTTCCAATGAAACTCACATTTAAGGTGTTATTTTAGATGGTCATATTTCCTCAGCAAACTGCATATGATTTTGTGAATTTGGGGGGATTTTTTTCGTTTATTTTTTTTACTTCAACAATATGTGATGTGACACGTTGCAGCCTCATGTAACGCAACACGATACCGCCAACAGAAGCATATTAAAAATTTTAACTGTAAAAGGTCATAGATCGCTGGTATCGCTTCTTTTCCTTTTGGATGTTCCCTTCAGAGGTTGCCAGCTATCTTCATGTCTTCTTTCACCCCACGCATAAATCTCCTCCTCGGTCTTCCTCCAGGCCTCCTGTCTGGCGAGCTCGACCTCAGCATCCTCCTACTTAGATATTTCCTATCCCTCCTCTGTACATGGCCAAACCATTTCAATCTGACTTTGCCTCCAAAATATCTACCACGTGAGGTCCCTCTGATGGACTCATTCCTGATCTTATCCAGACTCTTCACTCCCAGAGAGAACCTTAACGTCCTCATCTCTTGGTGTCTATTGTTAGATTTTCAAATTCAGGCATTGTGAATGCATCATAACTGGAAATCAAAAGAAAAAATATATAATGTAAAATAAATATTTGTATACCAGTAATTAAGCTAATTGGTCTCCGGGGACCAGGGTGAGATTTCGCTTATCTCTGTCAAATTAGTCAAAGCTTTTTGAGGTGTGAGACCTGGGATTACTGGTTCTTGTTTGGTTGCCAAGGACGATGTGTTCCTCTCCTGGGGAAAACCTGAATTGCCCTGCTGAGGTTCTTTCCTCTGTGCCCTGTCCCACTAAATCTTTCCTCCTCGTGTTTGAGAAATTCAGACCCCTCACTGTTTCTCTTTCAGGAGGACATGGGAATGATGGAAGCTCGAGAGCATCAACAAAAACAAGAAGAAGCCCACAAGAAGATCTTCGAGGGGCTCAAGTTTTTCCTAAACCGAGAAGTGCCCCGGGAGTCGCTGGCGTTTGTCATCAGGTGAGGGAAGGAAGCCACCGTAAACCTCGGCACATGGCATCTGAGCGGCATGCGAAGTATAGATGTGGCGTGGAGTTGAAAAATGTTGCACAATTTCAGGTGTTTCGGTGGCCAGGTGTCCTGGGACAAGGCTGTCTGCATTGGGAGCACCTACAATACGACGGACGAGACCATTACGCATCAAATCGTGGACAGACCCAGCATCGACAAACAGTACATCAACAGGTGAAAGAGATGTCTTCTGACCTATCCATTATTTTTAGATGCGTTATTCGATGGAGATAACGTGGTCTGAACTTGTTGTCAAAGGACCGAAATGACGATGTCTCATGGCATTATTTTCAGGTACTACATCCAGCCGCAGTGGGTCTATGATTGTGTCAATGCCAAAATGGTCCTGCCCGTGGCAGACTACTTTTTGGGGGCCACGCTGCCGCCCCACCTCTCTCCGTTCGTTGAGGAAAAGGAGGGAGACTACATCCCCCCGGAGAAGCTGAAGATCATGGCCTTGCAGCGGGGAGAGACGCCAGGTACGAGTCCATCACCGAAAGGTTGCGGTGGTTTTTAAATTCTCAGGTACCTTTTCTCTATACCAATCACAACAAGCGCAGCCTGATCATACTGAGGCCGTTCCCCAGGAATAGAAAGAAAACTAAGCTTTATTACGACGTATGTTAATCAATTCTTGTCAGCCATTTGCAACCACACCATGAGTGCTCAATGAGCTTTTAGTATAACCTAATATAAGTCTCTGCAGCTAAGTAGTAGGGGTGTAATGATACACCAGGCTGAATCCATTTATTGATTTAATCAATAAAATGAAATATAACTGATACAAATATGAAATGCCATTATGACTGCTATTACTTTGACTCCCAGCCATGTCATTATTGAATCACAGGGGCGGAAAAAAAGCACTAATAATTGTATTCTTGGTGTAATTTTTCAGTTTATTAGAGGAATCTGTGTTTTTTGTTCATCTTAGTAAGTAATGATAGTAATGATAATTAGCAATTAGTAATAATAAAAGTAGCAGTCAGTTCAAATGGCCCATTCATCATCTTTCATCGTTTCATAATGAAGCTGACATTCTCAATGAAATACATTTCAATATCACCTAATCTCATAACTGAAACCTGTAAATCACACTTGTAACTGGCCCCCTCCTGTTGAGGGAAACTCTTGACAGAGTAGTGACTGAAGCCGTTGCTCCTTCCTATGCATTGACCATAAGAAGGACAAGACCTGAGTCATGTCTATATGTACTGGGGTGATACAAATCTGCACCAGATAAGTTATCACTTCAGTCTCCTGTGACCTGCGATATCCCATTGTGTGATATCCCACAGCGGCAACAGTGTGCACTCCAGCTGCTTTACACATTATCTCACGTAACCATTGCATCTCCTGACATCATGTACCTATACTTTGCGCTCCAAGGTGTTGACATTTTCCCCCGAATTCCCACAGGGACGCGCATCACTTTGATCACAGGGTCTCCCGTTTTTGAACCGATATAGTCTCATCTTTTCTCATTGTTTTTATTTAATGTATGTAACAGCTGATGAAGAAGAAGAAGAGGAGGACGACGACGACAATGAGGAGGAAGGAGACGACGACGATGATGAAGAAGAAGAAGATGGAGGAGAAGAAGAAGAGGATGAGGATGAGGAAAAAGTGGAGCAAGAGAAGAACCTTCAAAAGATGGAAGAACAAAAATCCAAGGGCAAGGTTTGTGTTGCCCCGTCCTGTTTGGTATGTACAACCAGTAAAACGCGAACTGACATTTTCCTTTTCCCCCCCGTTTTAGTCCCTTAAGGTCAGAGTGACACCCGGAAAAATCAAAGTCGCAAACACGGCCCGCCTGGAGCAGGAGGAGAAAGCCGAGGAAAAGCGTCTGGCCATCATGATGATGAAGAAAAAGGAAAAGTATCTCTACGACAAGATCATGTTCGGAAAGAAGAGGAAAATCAGAGAGGTTTGTCCCGTCACATTGGTATGCGTATGGATAAGACCGCGTGCAGAATCAACCTTCCGCGTCTGACGTGGAATTCTTTATTTTCAGTATCTTATCTCGGTCTAGGAATGTTTAGGAGTCTGTTGCGACCTTGAAAAGAAAGCAAAGAGAGCCCGGTGTCTGCCTGCTGAGTTCACCGACCTCTGAAACACAGGCGGCATTTAAACTTCCTCTCATAAAATGTTTTTGGTTTTGTTTTTTCCCCTCCAAGGCTAACAAGCTCGCTGCAAAGAGGAAGGCTCACGATGACGCTGAGAAGGCAAAGAAGAAAAAGGCCAGAAAATGAACCCCCTGGCTCCTCCATGTACGTTATTGAACTGTTGAGTGCATCTCACTTTCAACTCGGCATGAGTTACATACACCAGTGTGTGTGTGTGTCTCTGTGTGTATATCATCAGTCATCTGAATCACTCATATATTGTGCGATATCCAAATTCTGTAATTAATGATGTTCCAGTGTCTTTTTGTCTTACCAGATTAGATCTTCTCCTACGATACACCAGATATTTTCTTCTACTTTGTTTCAGCTATTTTTTTTTCATTTCTTTTTTCGAAATATTCTGTAAATTTCAAATAAACAGCTAACAGAACCTTCATTGTGACATCATTCGAAAGTAAATGGAAGCTGTTCGACGCCCATTCACTGTCGTGTTTCTGTGGGCCGCCCACCGGCCGCTGTCAGCTCTCACCTCCCACGCCTTGGTTCATTGAAAGCAGTAACCACCGGGTCAGGAGCGTGAGCAGAGGCTGACGTCTTTCCGCGCGGCCGTAGGCACCGACGAACGCAGAGCAGAGCAGAACCCTTGCCCTCCCGAGCCGCCGAGGTGTCGGTGGGCAGGAGGTCCGGCAGGTCGCAGCCCGCACTGCTCAATCTCCTCATTCAGCCCGTGACCCTCCTTGCCCCCATCTGTCAAGCCGATCTGCATTCCACGCGTGCCGGTCCTGTCCGGTCGTCAGCCTGGCACTCCGGGTCCCCTGCAGGAGAAGCCACACCCCGCAAAACAAAAGTGTCAGTGTCGGGGGGGACCCTTGCGGGCGCGGGGCGAGGCCAGGCGGCAGCGTGCTCTCGAAGAATCCGCAGAGAGATGGCGTAGACAGGCCGCGTGGCTTCATCCCAGCACATAAAACCAAATGGACTCCTCGGTAAAGGCCGGATGTTCAGTGATTCTCCATAGTAACGGCGGTGGGGAGGCTGTCTCCTGGAACATGAGTGTTCAAAGGATTCTAGATTAGGACGGCTCTTGTAAATGAATGAAAGTCCATACTTGGACTCTGGACTGTGTGGGTTTTGTCCATCCTCAAAACTGCAGAATGCAACGGCCCCCATGTGCGCCGTGTCACATCCTCCTATAGAATGCGAGCATGTCAAACAGCAGAGACAGAGAGACTCCTCATCGAGTGGAACAATCCCAGCCTTTGTGCTTTAGCTTTCTGCATTTGTTCTTTTTATGTTGTTTTTCGCCGCACCCCCCCTCCTATCAGCTTGCAGCTCAGACTCCACTGTCCGCACTCAATAGCCCTCTGTATTGAGACACAGAATAGGGACCATACAGCTCTCCCTCCCTTTCCTTGCCTCCCTCTCTTCTCTTTTACACTCCCTGACAAGCGCACGTCCCCTGACAGAGACCCTGATGTCACTAAGGCAGCCGAATGAGTCTCCCCGCTGAGCTCGACTCAGCAGGATCACTTGTGGAATGGGGAGTTGAGAAGTGTGCGTGGGGGGGGGGCGGCCTAGGGCATCAGGTGTTCATGCAGAGGCAGGGGGAGCGAAGAAGCGGCAGCGGCAGCTGGGTGAGTGAGCCCTGCAGCGAAGGACGTGATAAAGGCAGCGCAGGAGCACTGTATGCTTGCAGAATGTATGTTTTCATAGGAAAAGTGCAGTGTGTACATCTACTCGTATTAGTCTCTTGGGTGGGACCAGCACCGACACTGACCTTTGGGTTCATGCATGCATGAAAGGTAAGTTACCAATCTCTCTGTTAAACCAATAGAACTGTTTTCCTCCGAATTGCTTTATTCCGTGTGTTCTTATTTATTTTAAAGTATCATTCTAAAACCTGAATGTATATTCACGTGCTAGATGAAAGGTTTAGGGTGCATTCGTGTAAAAGCGTGGGTTCTGTCTTTGGTCGGAGTGTTTTAAAAACGATAAATTAAGTTTAAATCCTTCGAAGATAATGCGATCAAAAAGCATTTCATTCAACCCGTAGCATCTGTGATTTGGAAGTTGATGCAGACACGTACTTGAGACGAGGTCGTCGCGAAAACACGAGAAAAGACCTCTTTGACCCTGTTTGGAGGGCGGTGTTTGAATAACGACAGGTCGAGAGGAGAGGACCTGAACTGGACCTGCAGGTGACAGGAAGACATCCTGTCTGAGGATATCTCACTTCATTTCAAACATCAAAACGGACTGAAATAATGAATTATAAATAAAATCACCAGGTCAAGGAATCGTCCTGACAAAGTAGTTGAGGTTGAGGGAACAATGGAGCTGCCTCTAGCTTACTGTTACAGTGACGGTATCACAGTGATGGTATCACAGCTTCGGTGTTCTGCAAGCAATGTTGCAAAGCGACATTCATTTGCATGTCCGGAGCAGAAATTGGAGGCCACTGCTGGCGAGAGGCAAAGATGTTACAATTCTGTAAGTATCCGAAAGTCGGATATTTCATAGTGTTGTGTTTTTTTCTTAAACGGGGTAGGGCGGGTCAGAGGCTGGTCTGGTCTGGTCTGATCCATTGTTGTTATTTTCCAAACTTATTTTAAGGACCTTGCAAAGGGGGAGCTTTTGCTGCCAGGCGATGGTCAAAATCCATATTATAATATAATTTAAAAAAAGAAGTCATTGGACTTTTTGGACTGTGCGTGTGCTACTATGGGAGTTTTAAACCTTTTGTTTGAAGTTGTTAGTTACACCTCACTGAAAGTGTTGCACTATTACATGGAAAAAACATCAACTTAAACCTGATTTTCACAGCGAATGCCAGATTCTAAGATACCGTGACAACCTTTGTTGCAGTCCCTACATGTGAGCAGATTCTTTTCATAGTGATGTCCTCGTAGAATGTACTTGCTGATAGAAAATGAAGATTACGCTGCAAAAAGCCCAACTCGTGCTGCAGATGTGTGCGTTGTCAGAAAACAATTCTGTGCCTCCTGGATATCTTTTGAATCTGCTCCTCGCTGGTCCGGTGCCGAGTCAGCAGGTGACTTGGCGTATCCCTTTCCACGAGAATGCATTATTTATTTTGTGGAGCCAGGAGAGGTGCTCTCCTTGCTTTCAACTACACCTCTTGTTTAAAATGCCACCACAAAGTCCTTACTTTTATAAAAAACAAATACATCCAAAAATTGATTGTGATCGTATCCAGCCCCAGAAACCTTGATATTAGGATTATATTTGGTCGATATCTGGATTCAACCAATGAAAACCCCTTCATAATCAATTATTCGCCAATACATTTATTCACCAATCGATCGCTTGTTAGGTCACGCTTGTCCCTAATTTCCTTGTTGTCTGGTTACTTTCTTGTCTCGGGCTTGGAACTTGGTAATTTTTTCATTCCCCCTTATAATTTATCAGAAAAGAAACAAATCCAAGAACTGTAAAAGAAGCTTAACTAAAAAAAAAAAAGGGATTTATACTACTTTAAAATATTTTTGTGGATCAAGCATCATTGGTCTGCAAAGTGCATCCATAGATGTCCCATAAGCAGACATTTTTTTTTCTTTTATTACTATCATTTTATTATTTTTATTTTATTATTTAATTTTTTTATTTTATTGTTTTTGGTTGCACTATATGTATTCAGAATACATAATAATCTTCTGCTTCGCACAGATTTGGACAATAATGACGAGGATACGCTTTGTTCCAGGTAACCCTTGACTCCACTGGACCATGACTGTCAAGCAGGGGAGGCAGTGGAGGTCAGTGGGCAGAAGCCTGGTCCTGGGAATCCTGCTGACCAGTTGCATGATCCTGGTTTACTGCCTGTCCACCCCACAGGTCCACCTCGGTCTGCCTGAGTAAGATTCAACACGCGCTCAACGCATCAGGCAAACACACACACACACTGACGTGGCTGTCGGTAACCCATAGTCATGTGAAATGTAAAAAAATAACAAAACATGTGCTTCATTTAATAGTGCATTATTCTTAAAATATACTGTGTATTGTCAGAAAATAATTCTGCAATCATAATTCATAAGAATACACGTATCAGATAATGGACTGGATATAATAATTTCACAAAGAAATATTCAGGAACTTCACCACTACTTTTATGCAACAGCCATTTGAACAACTTTAAATCATAGAATCGTCTGGATGCAAGGTGGGTGCATTTTGCTCGAGATATTCAATTGCTTTTGCCCTTCAGTTAATGTACATAGTGCAGACAGTCAAATATGTTAATATACAAAAAAATTGAAAAAAACTATTGAATATGATGCGTTCTTGTGAACAAAATGACTCGACATAAAAAAAAACAGTTGTTAAGATCATATTTTCAAACATGAATTCAATGGATAAATCACATTGACAAAAAAAACATTAAAATGCCTAAAACTTCAATAGTAATATTTACTAAAAGTTGGTTGGAAAATACTCTTGGACCTACAACTTTTACTTGTTCAATAAAATGTCCATTTCCTGGTTTAAATGGATTTCTCATCACTGATGTTTACAATCTAATGATAGAATCTGGTATTTATTGTAATGCTTAAATTTGGCGACAGCTTTTCTTAAAACAATAATATTAGTTTAGTTATAAGGTGTACTTTTAGTTTATAAAGATAACTACATGGTCTCCCTTTACAAATTGATACATCACGAGTAAAGTAACTGAAGTGAATCACGATGAAAAGCAAATAAATCTGCACTGTATTTGAATTTTAGATCCAGGATTCTATGTAGGTTTGACATAAAATGTCTTTTTCCCTGCAGAGTGCCAGTCCCTTACTCTTGTGCCCACCGTCCATCGCAGCTCCACGCCAGGCCAACCACGAACAGCTCGCAAAGGACCTCTGGCCACACCTGCACTCCGAAAGTAGACATCATGTTCATGAAGACTCACAAGACGGCCAGCAGCACCTTCCTTAACATCCTCTTCCGCTTCGGAGAGAAGCATCAGCTTAAATTTGCTTTCCCCGACAGCAGAAATGACTTCTTTTACCCCTCTGCTTTCCAGCGGTCCCAGGTTCGAGACTACAGACCAGGAATGTGCTTCAATATTATCTGTAATCACATGCGTTTTAATGCAGCCGAGGTGGCCAAGCTGCTCCCGCAGGACACCTCCTACATCACCATCCTCCGAGATCCCTCCGATCTTTTCGAGTCGTCCTTCCACTACTTCGGCCGGCTGGTGACTTTCACATGGAAGATACCGGGGGACGACAAGCTGACCGAGTTTCTGCGCAACCCCCATCAGTACTTCGATCGAGATGGATTCAACTCTTTCTACCTCAAAAACCTGCTGTTCTTCGACTTTGGACAGGACAACACCCTGGAGCTGGCCGACCCGCGGGTGGAGGAGGGGATCAGATCCATCACCGAGCGCTTTCAGCTGGTGATGTTGGTGGAGCACTTTGAGGAATCGCTCATCCTGCTCAAGGATGCCCTCTGTTGGGAGATGGACGACCTGCTCTACTTCAAGCTAAACGCTCGCAAGGGATCCACCGTGTCCAAGCTGACCCCCGACCTGAGGGCCAGAGCCCTCGAGTGGAATGCCATCGACTGGAAGCTCTACCGGCATTTCAACCGGACCTTTTGGCAGAAAGTGGAGGCGTACGGGCGACGACGTATGGCTGAGGACGTGGCAGAGCTCAGGAGGAGGAATGCGGAGATGGCGGCCGTTTGCATCGAGGGGGGCCGTGCCGTGGAGGCCGGCAGCATTCAGGAGACAGCCATGAAGCCCTGGCAGCCCATCGGAGAGAAGTCCATCATGGGCTATAACCTGAAGACAAACATCGACAAGGCGCATCGGAAGCTGTGCCGTAAGATGTTGACGCCGGAGCTTCAGTACTTAACGGAGCTCGGGGTTAACCTGTGGATCACCAAGCTGTGGGGCCGAATCCGGGACATCATTAACTGGTGAAGGAGCGCGTGACAAAGACTAGCTAATGCAACACAAGAGTGTTAGGTTACAAATTCCTATAGCATTTCAATCTTGTGTACTGTAGTTAATCCGATGGGTGCTTGAGGAAAAAAAAAAAAAAAAGCACTTCCAATCTGCAGATACGGGAGTAGAACCGACTTAACAAGTTTGTTCTAATGGAGAATTTGAAGGAGTCAAATTTTACTGAAGGATGGTTATGAATGTAAAATGTGAATGTGATTTTTGCATTACGCTTAATTGTCCAAGACTATTTATTGTTACACAGAGCACTGCGTCCCTTATTTATACTTTACGTTTTGCTATTTTTTCTGCTGCGTTCAAAACGTGAGCATACTTTGCAGTAGTGAGCTACTTAAAGATAAAAAGGAACACGTATTTACCTAATAATTCAGTATATCACTCATCATTTGCGCAAATCCATCAATATATCTATTGACTCTTTACGTATACTTCAGCAATTATGGATTGATCCTTAATTTGATATCTCCTGTCCCCCAAATACTTTCCCCAATCTTTCTTATGAACAATTAATAATTTTCCCCAATTTCCTTGGGAACAAAGTTAAATTTACATGTTATAGTTTACACGTTTTTGACTGATTCTTACAAATGACCTCCTTGTGCCTGTGACAATTTCTTTCATTCTTGTTATTGTTTCACTGTGCATTAAGTGGCACCATTGTCAGGCTTGTTGTGGATGAATACGTATGATATGTGGAATATCATTATATCTAGATATACAGTATTTCTATGTACATGCATACACGATTGTGTGTGTGTATATATACATACTGCTTTATCTTGTTCTGAGATAAAGCTGTTCATCAGTGTTCAAAGGGTTCTCACTACATCAACTGTGATTCTCTATTGTAAAAATAAAATGTGAAATTTCAATGAGATGTTTTTTTTTAAGTGAATGATTGAAGTGTAAAGTACTACGGTTCGTTTCATAATTTAACTGTAATGCTATTAATATGTGACACCCTGCAATAAAGTCTAACCAAAATCATCAGATCACAAACAGGTACTCTTAGTCAGTGAGCGACTTCTGTGAATCCCCTTCTGCTGCTTTAACATCTTTCAACAGTGCACCCTTCAGTTATTCAGCTATTAAGTCAGAAAAAAGATATGAATTCAAATATGTTAGAATGAAAAAATACACATCAGGGATGATATTGTCTATCCATGCACCGTCTTGAGGAAAATATGGATGCTTTCACAAGAAAGGTGAAGTCTCATTTCCTTTGACTGAAAATATGTCCAATATTGAGATAAGATAAGATGGAACTTTATTGATTCCCATAGGGGAAATTCTTTTGTCACAGCAGCGCAACAATAGCATTATCAGTAAATATGAATATAAATATAAATAAAAGAGCCAGTTAAAAGATAGCAAACTATATATATCAAAAAAATAGAAAAAGATTCCTGAATAAAAAAAGGGATGTTTTAGGCATCTTTTTATAGTGTGTAAAATTCTATCCAGGCAGATCTGCCACATGGACATTAATGAGTATTTGTTTTGTTGTGAAAAATATTTGATGCAACTCTGTAACTTTACTGTTTTGTGTGAAAGTGTGCTTATTATCTGAACCAATATCCATGCTGTCGAAAATATCTTGTCCTTGTGTGCAATTCGCATGCGGCGGTTGGGGGGGAAATTGATAAGTCCAATTCGTAGCATTTACTCAGCCTGGCTGAACAAGATGTCCTTGCTTACTCAAATATCTGTCTGCCAAACAATGTTTTCTCCTCCCCCTCGTGCAGAAAACTAGGTAATCACACAAGCACACCTACTAAATGATGTTGACCTCCAAGACGGCACCGCCTCTCTATTTGTAAAAAACTCAGCCCTCTTCGTGTATTTTGTACTCTCAAAATCAAGCCACTGTTCGAATCCCTACTCAGTTCAGGAGTAATAAGACCCTGTCCAGACTCACCTGTTTCTATTACCGTGTTCCCGGTAAAGAAAATACAAGATTGGTGACAACCCATCAAATGGAGATCTGTCCAGGATCTGCGAGCAGTAAATGCTGCAGTCCAAGCTAGAACCCCGGTAGTTCCCGCCATTCTGTCTCAAATCCCAAAGGCTTCCAAATGGTTCTCTGTTACTGACCTGTTCAGTTTCCTTCTTCAGCGTTCCAGAACACCCAGACAGACAATTCTGGTTCGCCTTCATGTTTGACGGCAAACCGTACTCGTTCACCAGGCTATACCAGGGATACTGTGAATCACCCACAATTTACAATATGGCACTCCGAGACAGTTACGTCCCTCTCCAGCTATCCCCAGGAACTGCTATCATCCTATACGTAGATTACATCATCTTAGCCTCTGAAACTCAGGAGCAGTGCGAGGCGGACACTGTCACCCTCTTAAAATATCTCTCCAAAGAAGGAAACAAAGCCAGTCTCTCCAAACTCCAATTCGTACAATCAACTGTGACATTCCTAGGTCACATAATATCTCACAACTCCAAAACCCCTGTCTCCAAAACTAATCCAAGCGATTACGTAATTGCCAAAGCCAATTACAAAGAAGTAGATGAGGTCTTTCCTGGGCATGTGCTCGTACTGTCGTCATTCCCAATTACTCTACCATCGAACTCTAAGGAATACGGCCCATGAACCTGGTCTGGGTGCATCGGACGTGCTAACATGGACTGACGAAGCAAGCCAAGCATTCAATGAAATGAATATAGCAACATCTGCACTAGATATTCCTGACCCATCCAAGCCGTTTGTCCAAGCAGTCGACAAAAAGTCCCGGCTGCATGACATCCGTCCACCTCCAACACCATGGAGATAAGCCGGCGGCCTACGCAAACCGAACTCTCCTGGTGCTGCATGCTGTGACGATGATTCTGCTCGAACAAAAGACCTCCCATTTATCTGCTGCTCGTTATCTTCGGCATCACGCCGGTCTCCTCGACATGCCTATTGTAGAAATGAAGCACTGTAATACCCTCAACCCGGCCACTCTTATGCCACTCCCAACAGAGTCCCACGACACTCACGACTGTATGGCACGACTCGACCAAGCCTGCACCCCTGCATAAAAGACACACTTCTGACCAACCCTGACCTAATTCTCTATGTCGATGGGTCTGGCTCCTTGGTTGAAGACGAGAAGAACAATGTGGGTTTTGCTATTGACCATGGTCGTGTGCGTTCAGGACCTCTGCCCTCCCACTACTCAGCACAGGCAGCGGAACTGGTCGCTCTGACGTAAGCCTGTTTCCAGGCCATGGACAAAGCATTTACTACATACACTGACTCCAGGTATGCATTTGGCGTCGTACACGATTCCCGTGCACTCTGGAAGTGCAGATCGCACGGTACGACGCCAATGAGATCCCTGGGGCCGTAGCCACTGCCGTATCCTGAGGAGAACCACCCTGCAAAAACAAACTACCAACCCCCACCTTACCAAATGTGTCAAGAAGAAATCCACACCGACATTGAGGACTCGGTGAATTAATGAAGTGAATACTCAAACCCCAAAAGGGACTGTATTTACAGAAAAAAACTGCTCACTATGTCTGTACTATTATAGTTGATCAAAGAATGATCTAAAAGGGGGAGTGTTATGAAAACATTTTATGTAACTCTGTAAGTTTACTGTTCTGTGTGAAACTCTCTCTGCGGCACCGTCGGCTCGCAACCAGGATCATCAACGATTCTCCTCCAACCTCACATAGCCATTTTGAGACGGGAGGGACGGCCCCAGGAGAGAATCTGATCAGCTCCACAACCATCCATTCTGGATTTGTTTCCTCATGGTGCCTCCATGATCAGCAATAGAATAATTTCCACAACAGCTTATACAAACAAGGACTTCACTGGTACTTTTCCAATGATCCATTTCAAATTGTCATCGATTCATTGGACAAAATTTACGCTCTTACCAAATGTGAAAATGAATGTAAAAATGAGTAGAAATTGAATGAGGATACATCTAGTTGTTCGGATGAACGAAATTGGGATTGTATTCGTGAAAAGTGAGAATCCGGTACACAGGCTTTCTGACCATGCGAAGTCAAGAAAACGCTTCATAACTAAGCTGTCGTTGCTCACCCGACCACTAGGGGCAGCAGTGAGCTGCAAAGTCAGAGGACAAGCTCGGGGGCGTGCCGTGACTGGCAAACCGAGCACTTTTCGATGGCACGCTCTTGTTTTACCAGTTTCGTTTTCGGTCCTTCCGCTGACATTTCGTGAAATAACGAGAAATATCCCAGCCGGAGTCTTGTACCGGAAGAAGATATTTTTAAGGAGAATCGATTCATGGAAGGATACAAGCCTTTATTGACTTTTTATTCGCTGTGAACGCTGATTGTTTTGCAGTTTAGCACTAGCATAAAAGTGATATAGCAATTAAGCTAGCTCTTGTTTTGAAGATCGCCGCTCGCTGAGCCGTATTCGAAAGAGTATAATCTTCCGAGTTGAACGAAACTGACTAATTTCTGTCCTATTGCGGGTAAAAAAAAAAATCGGGGCTAGACAGCGAAAAAGAGCCCTAGTAGCTCTGTAGTGGCGGAGCGATGACTTTAGCCTCAGACGTCCCCGCAGATGACCGGCGCTGAGAGGAAACCCTCACCCGCCGGATGAGTAAGCAACAATGTCCTGCAAATCCACCAAAGTGGCTCCGAGTGTTGACTTCGACCACAGTTGCTCCGACAGCGTGGAATATCTGACACTTAACTTCGGCCCCTTCGAGACCGTTCATCGCTGGAGGAGACTCCCCCCGTGTGATGAGTTTGTCGGCGCCAGGTAATCCCGGACCACCTGTGACCCCTTTGACCCACCCGAATCCGGCTGTTTAGTAACCCCGACCTTCCCTTTCCAGACGCAGCAAACACACCGTTGTGGCATACAGGGATGCCATCTACGTGTTCGGGGGAGACAATGGGTGAGGATGCTCTCTCCTCTCTGCGTCAAACATGTGTCCATCGATGCATGACACATCATTATAATCGCTTTTCCTGTAAATCAACAGGAAAAACATGTTGAATGACTTGCTCCGTTTTGATGTGAAGGACTGCTCATGGTGTCGGTAAGACCTCTGCAACCCCTGTCCTGTTTACTGTACGTGAATTCATCTCAACATGATGGAATTCTGACTAGTATTTCTAAATCTATTCTTTTTAAAGAGCTTTCACCACTGGAACCCCACCTGCTCCCCGATATCATCACTCAGCCGTCGTCTACGGCAGCAGCATGTTTGTTTTTGGTAACCTTTTATTCTGTACTTCCTGTAATCCAATGCCTCTTCTCTTCTGAATTCAACTAGGTGATACATAATCTCTATTTTTCAGGGGGCTATACTGGAGACATCTACTCAAACTCTAATCTGAAAAACAAAAATGACCTTTTCGAGTACAAGTTCGCCACAGGGCAGTGGACGGAATGGAAAGTGGAGGGGAGGTAATGTACATTTACTTGCAAAGGGGCCTATTTACAATTCCGCCTGCAAGTTAAGCTTCTTCATGGTTTTTAAAATTATTTTTCTATTACAATCAAACAAATCTGGGACTGTTTTAAGAATGTGTCTGTTATTTCAATGGTCCTTATTCATCTTTATTCATGTTTCAGCCTACCAGTGGCTCGGTCTGCTCATGGAGCCACAGTCTACAATGACAAACTTTGGATATTTGCTGGCTATGATGGAAATGCCAGGTATGTTTTTGTACATGACGATACATTTATACCACATCACATTTTTTTTAAATCTCACCAATCTCGATGTGTGCACCTATCTGATGTGCAGGCTGAACGACATGTGGACCATCAGTCTTCAGGACCGAGAGCACGCCTGTTGGGAAGAGGCGAGTATATTTACTTTCTCGTCAAGTGCAGAACCGCAGAATGCCCTCTCCGCCCTTTGCTGACGCCTGCGTCTGCCTTTGTGTCTATCAGATTGATCAGAGCGGTGAGATTCCGCCATCTTGCTGCAACTTTCCCGTAGCTGTTTGCAGGGACAAGATGTTTGTGTTTTCTGGTCAGAGTGGAGCCAAGATCACCAACAACCTCTTCCAGTTTGAGTTCAAAGGCCACATGTGAGAAAAAGCCCGACTCGCTCAGGAGATGAAACATTTCTAGTGTTAAATCCACTATGTGGAATCTTGGGACCTTTTTTATTCATAGCGTCACCTTTTCAGGTGGACACGTATACCAACGGAACATCTACTGCGAGGCTCCCCCCCCCCTCCACAGCGACGTTATGGCCACACCATGGTTGCCTTCGACCGCCATCTTTATGTGTTTGGAGGTGCCGCCGATAACACCCTACCCAACGAGCTGCACTGCTACGACGTGGACTCTCAGACCTGGGAGGTGATTCATCCCAGCCTGGACAGTGAGGTACGAACCACATTGGGTTTAAAGTTGGATCTGGAGCGATAAAGGAAAAATGGTTTAACAGGCTAAAATAGAATGGGGGAACAATAGTGTTGTTTTATTTCGGTGTTATTTAAATGTAGGTGAAATGCTTCTGAATGGAGTCAAGTGATTCCTTTACTATGAGATGAAAAAAACACAATGAAAAGCAAATATTTTAAAATATTACTTGGCCGTCAAAGTTTCTGGAAAGTATTCAGATTTATTTATTTGCTAATTTGGCAAATCTTTAGATGAAAACACCTATAATTTTCCAGCGCATCTGATAATTTAAGGTAATCATTGTGGGGAAACTGTTTCCCCTTCCTATCAATGTTTTTAATAGAAATATTGTTTCTTTTGCGATGTGCTTTTTATTTGGCAACAGCCAAAAGAGGGTTCCGCAAGCCCTCCGAAAGTAACCACCATCACCCCCCCCTTGGGTGTCATCAGATATCATTGAAGTCACCAGAAAAGACATGTATATTGAACTCTTTAAGCATTCGAAATATATTTTCAACAGCGAATGTCCCCTGTCACTGTGTCATCAGATGCCCAGTGGGAGACTCTTCCACGCAGCAGCTGTGATTCAAGACGCCATGTACATCTTTGGTGGGACCGTGGATAATAACGTTCGCAGCGGGGAGATGTACAGATTCCAGGTCGAGATTTCAAGATATGCAAGCTCTTTATATGCTTGATACACCTTTGAATTGTTATTGTTTAAGGAGAATCCCAGTTAATGTGAAATCCAAATTTTGCTTGTCCCAGTTCTCGTGCTACCCAAAATGTACTCTTCACGAGGACTACGGCAAGCTGTGGGAGAACCGGCAGTTTTGTGATGTAGAGTTTATTCTGGGAGAGGTGAGTTTTTATAGCCTCATTTGAAACCGAAGTGTAATCCATCCTCCGCCGAGGAGAGTTCCATGCGCTATCCAATATTATCCATGGTTTTCTCCCTCATCCGTCTTCCTCCTTGTTGGATGCAGAGGGAAGAGCGAGTTCTAGGACACATTGCCATAGTGACTGCACGATGCCAGTGGCTGCGGAAGAAAATCCTGCAGGCTCGGGACAGGCAGCGGCAGGTTAGAGCTGCGGGGACATTGTTTGCCGTCTGCGGGTTTTAATTTTCACGGTTTTAGAACCTGACATATTCATACACATCACTGCAGAGAGGACCCAGCACAGCATCACAAAGCACAGAGTTTACAATTAAAAACAGTTCTCGTGCACTGAACTAATGTCCTGAGTCTACAGTTGTTGTAATTAAACCTCATGTAACGCTATGATGTCGCTATCTATATTGTATATTATTGTCAGTGAATTATGGAAATATGTATTCTATTTGATACAGTAAGTAGTTTAAATAGTAGTTCATGTTCTTTTGGGTAGAAAACATCATCAACATTAAGGTTAGTGGCTGATTTTGAATGTGAAGGGTTCCATAATGTGCCGTTCATATGTGCAGAAAGCCAAACAGGGGAGCTGCGAGGAGATCGACGAAGGAGCAACTGGAGGAGAGCGGGACGTCCCAGGAGGCAACAGGCAACCGAGCAGGCAGCCGCTGCTGGAGGTATCGATCAGGGAAGCGGATGCCCAGCCTTTCGAAGTCTTAATGCAGTTCCTGTACACGGACAAGATCCAGTATCCGCGCAGAGGTAGTGCTGCCACATTTTGTCCTCATTGTCAATACATGAAGCACCGTGAAAGATTTTTTTTTTTTTTCTCCTTGTCCGCCTTCTCAGGTCATGTTCAGGATGTTCTCCTCATCATGGATGTTTACAAACTTGCCCTCAGTTTTAAGCTTTCCCGCTTGGAGCAACTGTGTGTGCAGTACATAGAAGCGTCAGTCGACCTGCAGAACGTTCTCAGTGTCTGCGAAAATGCCAACAAGCTACAACTGGACCAGCTGAAGGTACCTTTCAGTTTGATTGGATTATTTCAATTATTGACTTCAAACTCCCAGGGCTTTAAACCTGGACAGGGGAGGTCACTCTCTGCCTTTTAGACCCTTGACTCAAGCGAGATAAAACTCTCCTTATGGAAATGGGGGTCTTAAGATGTGCAAGAAATGCTTCATGTGCAGCGCACATGGAAAAAAAATGACGATTCTACAAAAACAATTTTGACGAAACTCCTGATACTCACCTTCTGGAGGTGAACGCCAGCCGCAGCTTGGGGTTTTACTGACCCCCAGTGGTGCACATTCAGGATGGGCTCATTATAAAGCGCCGAAAAATCCCCAGCTGAACCTGCTCGCAGATGCAGCAGAGACAGAAAGACTCATTCTGGTATTGATCTACTCCCTCCCCCCAGGAGCACTGCCTTAATTTTGTCGTGAAGGACTCGCACTTCAACCAAGTGATCATGACGAAGGAGTTCGAGCACCTGTCCACCCCGCTGATCGTGGAGATAGTGAGACGAAAGCAGCACCCCCCTCCGAGGCTGTACTCCGACCAGCCCGTGGACATTGGGACCTCGCTGGTGCAGGACATGAAGGCCTACCTGGAGGGGGGCGGCCTGGACTTCTGCGACATCATTCTGCTCCTGGACGGACACCCGCGACCCGCTCACAAAGCCATACTGGCCGCTCGATCCAGGTAGGAAGTCTTAACAGGACTAGCAGTACTGTACATCCGTGTACTGCGCTTCAACAGATCACCCAGCTGGGATTCTTTACAAGTCCTTTTTTTTTGTTTGTTTTAACTTGGCGTAACGAAATTTCCGGAACCTAACCCTCCCCTTTTGATTCCTCAGTTACTTCGAGGCAATGTTTCGCTCTTTCATGCCAGAGGACGGTCAGGTGAATATCTCCATCGGCGAAATGGTTCCAAGTAAACAGGCTTTCGAGTCCATGCTGCGTTACATCTACTATGGAGATGTCAACATGCCTCCGGAAGATTCCCTGTATCCTCCTAGTGCTTAAAAGGCATGGCATTACGAGCAATGTTATTCAGTGGCGTGAATTTGGCCGACGACTGAAGTGAGGGGGTTTGTGCCACAGCAAAACACAATTAAATGTGCCCGAAGTGGCCGCCTACATAGTGCGGTTGCATTTAAAATGCATTGTGTTGTATGTTTAAGTGAACCATGTGTTTGTGGGGTGATTTATGAAATGGTCGGCCTCCCCGGCGGGGAATCCGATTCTCTTTGTCTTTCCTTGACTCGGGTTCAACAGCTATCTTTTCGCTGCACCATATTATTACGGGTTTTCAAATAACAGGCTGCAGGCTTACTGTAAGCAAAATCTCGAGATGAACGTCACCGTGGAGAACGTCCTGCAGGTATGCCTATTTTTGCCTCTGGAGCGATGACCCAGTTAAAAAAAAAAAAAAAAAAAAAAAAAAAAAAAAAACACCCCCAGATACGAACTCAATGCCAGAAGCCAAGA
>CAAKHD010000153.1:80630-92271 GCA_901007705.1 Fistularia tabacaria | reverse complement strand
AAAAGCAGCGAGAAGACGAGGAGGGGGGGGGGGGGGCTGTATTTCAAAGAAACTCGTGCAGAAGTGTTTTACCGAAACCGAGTTTTGCACGCAGTAGATGTTGAAGCTTGTCCGGATTATTCACCCGATCCGACTTCGGCACTAACACGCCGCCCTGCAGTCTCTCGACAGCACGGCGGAGCAGCTGAGGTTGCGCTCCTTGGACTTCCTGCAGGACCACGACATCGAACTGTTCACGGAAAAAGAGGTGACGGCGGCGGCTGTCTGATAGGAGCTTAAGATGAGTTAAAGGATGCTAAATGCCACTGATTCCCCATCGATATTTTATAGACTCTGTCGGGATTTTTCACGTTTATTTGGCCATTTTGGCGAGTTTTATGACCGTGTCACGTTTGCTCCAGGCCGTGGCAGTCGATATAAAAACACGATCCGTGACATTTGAGGACGGCTTGAGGATGGAATACAGGAAGCTCTTTATCGCCACAGGAAACAAGTGAGCAAATATTGCTTTCCTTTTCCCTCCATCGTTAAAAAATAGACACATAATTGATTGATTTCTTTCTTTTTTTTTTATTTCTTTGAAAGACCCAAAGCTCTGAACTTCAAGGGCAAGGACGTCAGGAACGTGTTTCACCTGCGGACACCCGAGGACGCCAACAGCATCGCAAGGCTGGTGAACAACAAGAACGCCGTCATTGTGGGAACTTCTTTTGTTGGTGAGAAATTAGTTATTAGCATGTTGTGCATGTTGTGATAACGTAAGAAAGAAATGCATGTAGATGACCTCGATAAAGAGTTGGATTAGATAGATACATACATGGATAGATGGACAGGTTGATGGATGGTTTGATGGATAATTGCGAGGTAGGTAGGTAAGTATGTGGAATGATGGATGGATAGATGGATGAAGGCTTGGGTGGACGGCTGGATAAATTAATGGAAGGTGGGATGATGGCGAGACGGATCGATAGGTAAGTTGATGGATGGATGGATTGATTGATAGCTGGATGGAGGAAGAACTAATGGATAGATGGATGATGAAAGGATGAATGAGTGAATGAATGGACAGATAGGTGGATGGATGGATGGATGGATGGATGATAGCTAGGTAGTTAGGTAGATGAAGGAACAGATAGATAGATAGATAGATAGATAGATAGATAGATAGATAGATAGATAGATAGATAGATAGATAGATAGATAGATGAAGAGATGGATGGATGGATGGAAATAGATAGATAGATAGATAGATAGATAGATAGATAGATAGATAGATAGATAGATAGATAGATAGATAGATAGATAGATAGATAGATAGATAGATAGATAGATAGATAGATAGATAGATAGATAGATAGATAGATAGGATGATGGATGGATGGATGGATGGATGAATGGATGGATGGATGGATGGATGGATGGATGGATGGATTGATATGTGGATGATGAAAGGATGAATGGATGAATTAATGGATTGATGAATGCTGGGATGATGGATGATATCTAAATAGGTAGTTCGATGAATGAGTCGATGGATGGATGAATGAATTGATGGCTGGATAGGTACGTATGTCGGTGGCAGATCGATGGATAGACGGACGGACGGACGGACGGATGAGTGCAGGCTTTAACGGTCTGCCTGTGTGCAGGGATGGAGGTGGCGGCGGCTCTGACGGACAAGGCCCACTCCGTGTCCATCATCGGGATCGAGTCGGTCCCTTTCAAAAAAGCTCTCGGGGAGAAAGTAGGGAAAGCCATAATGAAGGTACGTGAGAGGCGTCCGCAAACACACATCCCGCCGGGTCCACCAGAAAGAAGACACACAGGGGAGAGTGTTGCCAGGTGACGGGCATGACGATGTTGTGTGTGTGTGTGTGTGTGTGTGTGTGTGTGTGTGTGTTGTCTTCACAGCTATTTGAAGCAAACAGAGTGAAGTTCTACATGATGAATGAGGTGTCAGAGATGATAGGCCATCATGGACAGGTATTCAGAAAGTGAGAGAAACAGCATGACTTCACACTCAGTAAGACTGTGACGGAGATGAGACGAATAATCGACCGGAAACCCGAAGCCGCGGCGTCTGCAGTTCACGCGGGTCGAGGATTTTAAAGCCCCTTGTGGGTTTATTTTTTTTCATTATTGTTATATGTCCAGCAAAACCCAGAGGTGCCGTTAACTCATATTAGAGAATTAAAAAAAAAAAAAAAAAAAGCCTTTGGGTTTGTAATATCTCTTACTGCACCCCAGACAGCGTTTTCCGTGGGAAAAAAAAACAAAAATTTTACAAGAATGTCCCATGTTTATCACTCTGATTCTCACTATTGGATTCTTCTAACCTACAAAGTGATAGATTAAAAGAGGATAAACTCAATGCCCGAAAGAATTTAATGTATTATAATTCTCATATCACTATCAGCAATAAATATAAAAATAAAATACATTTTATTTTGTAAATAAAATCTAAGAAATAAATGTGTCAGACAAATGAATAGAAAATCATATTCAAATGTATGATACTACATATGAAAACAATAAAATAATATTGAAAGAATAGAATCAGAATCCGTGGTAGCTCAGTGTTAACCAATGCTAACTTGTTAGCCCAGAAATGGGTCCCTCTTATTTCAACAGTATGCAAACTGCTCCATGGCATTATTTGTCTCTATTTATTCGAATTTTTTGAAAGAATATAATTTGAGTCAGTTTAAAGAAAAATGATGGATTCCCGGTGTATATCATACTCAATTAAAAAAAAGCTATATAATAATGCATAATGACCGGCACCGTGTGCAGGCAAATCTGCAGGCCAGCGAATCAGAATCATTATGAGTGAGGTGAAAATCCCTTAAATTAACAAATAAAAGTGTAGCTGTGTTTGTGTTAACATAAATCGCATTGAACTTTTTTTTTTTTCTTTTGCTGTTTTTGGGTGACGCAGCTAAAGGAGGTGGTCCTGAAGAGCGGGAAAATCCTGCGAGCCGATGTGTGTGTCATCGGAGCAGGTGATGCCAGCTGTTATTTTTTTTTTTTTTATTCGTGCGGTGTTCTTGTCACGTTTTGCGGTCCCAAACCGCCAAACTGGCAACTGTGGATTGAGGCGAGCGAGCCGTCTGCGGGCCCCTCATCAACTTTCTCAGGTTGTTTCGGGGAAATTATTGGATAGATTGAATTGAATCCAGATCACCTTCCTCTTTATGACATCATCCACACATGTGTTTAGACGCAATAAATGTTATTTTTTATGATCAACTGCTGATGTTTGGGAAATCAATCAGGTGTTTCTTCCCCCTGTTGAATCATTTTAACACCCAAGACATTGGTGGAAAGGCTCACCCTTCCAGGGATCCCTTGATTTTTCCTGCAGTGCCGCCAAGAGGTCAAACTCCTCTCCTGCACTGCGAGATCTTTAACAGCGTAAAAGGCAGGATTGTGAAAATGACGATCGTACCGCTCGCAGGAACTGACTCCGTTCACGCTGATCTCACCGGTTTTTGTTTCGTTTCAGTGCTCAAAGTACTCGTTTATCCTTTCTGTTCCTGGTAAAATTATTTATTCCTGTTTCAACAGCCGCAAGACCGACTCCATTTGACTGGATCGATACATTGATCAGTTATTCTTGGAGTGGTGTAATTAATTGATTGATTGATTATCATCGGTAACTAATCAGTTACTAATGGTGTTCATCATTCATAGGATATGGATTTATACATCTTTTGCAAATGAATGTGTCTGGCTGACATTAATCAGGGCTTTATGTAATAATGCACTTCCAGAGTAATATTAATAGTAAGTAATAGTAAGTAAGTAATAGTAATATACATAATGTGTATCATGGGCTGGGAGCCAAGCTATTTTTAGCAAAGATAATATCATAATGAGAATAGTATTTTGCCAACCATTCATCCTCCCATATTGCTAGATATCCATTGGTCACATCAGATATTATAGATATTCTAAAAGGAAAAAAAAAATTGCTTAAAATTACGTCCTGTATTTTACATTCATTATTTTACAGTTTACATAAAAAAAATTAAAAAAACGTATGAGAATTTGCGTTTTATGGAGAAGCTAAAACTACAGCCTGGTTGCCGCATTTTATTTGGAAAATCATGCATCACATAAGTGTAACTTCATACATGTGTCACTTTGTAAAAGCATTACGAAATGACAGCTCAGTATCTTTACTCTTAATTTACATTTAAACTCAATAAATGTGTATGTGTTGTAAAGTGGAGAACACCTGTAGACTCTGCCGCCTCTCCATCCGCAGGCCGCGTTCCTGCAACGGGCTTCTTGAGGCAGAGCGGAATCCACGTGGACTCCAAGGGCTTCGTCACGGTGAACAAGGTATTCCTCTGCAGCTGCCGGGATGCGAGATTTCCTTTCTTTTCTTATGATTCTTCCAAACCTCTCTCAGATGATGCAGACCAACGTGGACGGGGTGTTTGCCGGAGGAGACGTGGCGATGTTTCCGTTCCCGCTGCGCAACAATAAGAAGGTGAACATCCCTCACTGGCAAATGGCTCATGTCCACGGTGAGTGGGTCGACGCTCGTTGGGGGGGGAGTCGGGTGGGTTCGGAGGCACGTTTGACTCACTCGAATCTCCCGACAGGAAGAATAGCCGCTCTCAGCATGATGGGCAGATTCACCGAGATCAAAACTGTGCCTTACTTTTGGTCGGCCATGTTTGGAAAGACCATACGCTACGCGGGTATGTTGGCGTTTCGATGACCTGCTCACTTCCTTTCCAAACTCAAAGAATGAAGAAGAACTTTTTTTTTTTGTAGTATCATATTACATTCTGTCTGCAAACTGATGAAAACATAAATAAATACAATACCGAATTTCACAAGATAAAGAGTTCAGCTCAAGTTATGTTTTCTGTGCTGTTTCTTTTTTCATAAAGGTTATGGTGATGGATTTGATGACGTCATCATACAAGGGGATTTGGACGAACTAAGATTTGTTGCATTTTATACAAAGTAAGTAAAATTATGTACCTGCATCACACAGGGACATGCATTATTTTCTCTTATCATGTTTGAGAAAACTGCCTATGACATAAAAAAAAAAAAACAAGCACAAAAACAAAAATGCATGGAAAATTTATTATTAAATTTTAATTCATGTTTTGGGTAACCGTGGCGACAGAAAAAAATCAACAACAACAAAAATTAAATAAAGAGCATCGAGACATCTGCATCCTTATGTAAAATTACAACAATGGATAAATCAAAATAGTTCTGTCAGAATATTCATTCTTTTATTTGCACGAGTGGATCCACCAAATCATTTCACCCTGCAGGATACTGACCGATGCTGGGGCATCACACACACACACACACACACACACACACACACACACACACACACACACACACACACACACGCATATACATACACACACACATATATTTATACACATACACGCACACATATATATGTGTGCGTGTATGTATATGTGCGTGTGTGTGTGTGTGTATATATATTTTTTTAATTACTTTTTTGTGCTATCTATGTGTAAATGTGTATGTATATATGTGTATGTGTATATATGTGTATGTGCATATTGTGTATATGTGTATATATATATTTATGTAGGTATGGGTATGTGTGTAAAAATGTATGTATACGTGTGTGTGGAATGTATGGTGACTTATGTGCATATGCATATGTGTTTGCACTGTCATATGTGTGTATTTATCTTTCCTGTGTTTTTCTTTTTTTTCTTTTCCCCCTAATGTTGCTGCTGCTGCAACACCCGAATTTCCCCTATGGGGATCAATAAAGTATTATCTTATCTTATCTTATCTTATCTTATCTTATCTTATCTTATCTTATCTTATCTTATCTTATCTTATCTTATCTTATCTTATCTTATCTTATCTTATACATACATACAGACAGACAGACAGACAGACAGACAGACATACATACATACATACATATATAATTTAAATTTCCACTGTGTTCCAATGGCCTTCTCTATTCCATCTATAGGGGAGAGGAGGTGGTGGCTGTTGCCAGCATGAACTATGATCCCATTGTATCCCGAGTGGCAGAGGTCTTAGGATCCGGAAAGACGATTAAGAAGCGAGATGTGGAGTAAGTCTCCGTCCAAGACTTAAATCTGGTCGTGATTACAAAGGCCTTTATGTTCTGTGAGGTTTTTTTCTGGCTTTTACTGTGAACAAAGCAAAACCTAAAAAAAAAAAGTAAATGACATTAGTTATCATGACGACTTGCAAAGCTTGTGACTCGGACCATGTGGAAGGTATTACAAAAGCCAAGGTTGTTGATTTATCCTTTTTTTCAGAGTGATGTGAATTGCTTTACATGTTTTGCTGATACGATTGATGGAAATGATTTGTGTAGTGAGTTGACTCCGAGCAGGATTAACCTCAGCTGCAGTATTTAGCAAATTATCGACTGTATATATGAGGGATTTAGTGTTTTTAGTGAAAAATAATTACTCGTTCACTCACTAATAAATATTAGCGAATGATGATATCATAATATTCTTAAAATTTGCTTACACATGTGAATCGTACAGGATTAATATGCTTTAAATGTGTTAGATTTAACAATTAACAATTGATTGTTAATTATTAACTTATTATTAATTATGAAGAAATATATTTTCAAAGTAACTTGTCAAAAGACTCATTGAAATTAGAAAAAAGAAAAATCTCCCAGAGCTCGATCTCAAAGGTTTAGCTAAGGTTATCTGGCAAACTCGGATATATCTTTTTCGGGACATGGTTTTTAGCCATTGATTGATCGGTCAAGTTTGTTGTGTATCATATTTTCATTGTCAAAAATAATTACAAATTAAATAATTACGAGTTCACTCATTAATAATTATTAGTGAATGATTATTTCATAATATTCTTAGATTGTGCTTTCACATGTGAATCTTACAGGATTAACAGTTCTTTAAATGTGTTAGATTCATCAATTAGCAACTGATTATTTGTTATTAACCCTTAAACTTAGAGTTTTATTTCAAGGCGGCCTTTATACAGGTTAAACTTCACCTGACAGAGGTGTCTGTCTTTTTTGACAGACAAAAAAATAATAAAAACCTCCGACAGCTCAATTTCAAAGGTTTAGCTAAGATTATCTGGCCAACTTGGACATATATTTTCTTTTTTCGGACATGGTTTTTAAATGATTCTGGTGAGTTAAAAGCAGCCTTTTTTTTTTTTTTTTTTTTTATTATTCCGCTTCTCGCCAGTCCGGTGTGGTAACAGTTTGATTCACAGACGCGCCTGACGGTTGCTTTCGCCGTTGCAGGACGGGAGACATATCGTGGTTGATTGATAAAGGCTCTCAATGACTTCCCGGCCGGATGGCGACAAGGATCGAACCAAAAGCGCACTGGACATCTCAGATATGGACCTGTCGTGGTGCTGAGACGCTGAGCGGCAGAGAACTCACACACACAAACACACACGAACGCACACGCTTGAGGTCACGCCACGAGGAACGTGTCCGACGTCTCTCGGGATCTTCGGCCAGAGGCTCCTTGAGCCATTAATGGTTGGAAAAGACTGGACTGCGCTGGTGGGACTTGTGTGACCAAAGTCGTCACGTTTCACAACAAAGCAATATCGGATTAAGTCTCTGCGCTGCTGCAAGATGTATCTACCTGTAGAATTTGTTCATAAGAAGCCATGGGTGGGCAATGGCATTATTTTCTACTAATAACATTGTACATACCTATAATCCTGAATGCACTGTAACAAAATAGGAAGATACACTGAACATGAATTTCTAGCCAAATTCCAATAACAGATTTAAATGTATGCTTGCGTACAAACCTTGAAATCTGCATGACGTAATTTAGAGGTAAACGCCCCCAAACAAGATTTTTTTTTTTTTTTATCTCAAAGCAATAAACAAAAGGTATATAATACAAATGACAGAAGCCCCCTGACTGCGAAGACACAAAAGACAAGCTTTAATTTATTGTGATTTGCAACTACTAGGATAAAATCTTCTTCCAGCTGGTTGCCTTGCTCAAAGATCGCACAAGTAAAATTCCTTTTTTTTTTAATTGCGTACTAACGCCTGCACAATGGAATCACCTATTTTCTAACAAGTGGATGTCACCCTTTTTTCAAATGAATGCGAAAGTTTGCGCTCATGGTTATTTTTGATAGCTGTCACCTTCATAGGGATGCTTTGTTACTAACTCAGGGAACTGAGGTTTGTGGCCGGGGGGCACCGACGCCTTCTGCAAGCAGAAATGAATTTGTCGCTTTAATATATTCCCAATTATTGCATTTTCACTGGCATTCAGACAGGCTTGTAATGTACTTCAAGGGTAAAAAACTGATGCTCATCTGCATCCTGGTGCGCTGAACATCCCAAAATACTTGATCCCGGACACGTGTCGCAGTGTTTTAAAAAGGTATTGTTATTCCTACAAAGCAACCTGGATTGCAGTTTTTTTTATCTTTAAAAATAAAAGTCTTGCAACAATAAGCGCTGACTGCTGTACTGAAAACTTCATAATCTTAATTTCTCTTAATTCTTTGAACATTTTTGCCTTTAATATCAAGCATAGAAAAAGCAGGCAGAGAAAAAGTCAGTATAAAAACCTTTTAATGATTTATCAAGGAAAAGAGGGCTTGGTATTCCTGTTCGGAACCCATTACTAAGAAAATCAGTCCGCTTTTTTTGATTCATTATTTTGATTTCAAGCAATAAAAGCAATTGGAAAATTACACGACAAAAATTATTCCCGCATTTGAAAACTTTGTAGATGTAAAATCCCATGAATCAATAAAAAAAGAATTCCCCCAACAGTGCATTGAATAGACAAAGAATAATATTGTGTGTTATATTTGTCTACATAATAAAAATAGCATTATCTGTTCCAGTTCGAAAGGTTTGAGTCAGCCCTTATTCTGATTTCACGCATCTCATAAAAAAAACAACATGTTTGGTAAATGGATGGTGAAGATTTTACCCAAAAAATCTTGTCGTCACAGATTTTGAGTTGGATGGATTAAAAAATAAGGTGAATGAGTACGATCCCTACACTACATCCAGAGGCCAGATATGTAAATACTGTGCAGAAAATGGCAATAAAAAAAAAAAGAAAGAGAACGGGAGATAGAGATGCAATGAGTGTGCATTTGCTATGCACACAAAGAGCCTGGCATCAGGGCAAAAGAGAATGACAATACAAGTGACATTATTGTAAGATGACATCTCAAACTAGGGATAAAGCAGGTTTCCAGTGTAAACGTAAATAATACTATATGATGTCAAGTGATCACAAGCTCTAGGTATAAAGTTTACAATTCATTTTAGCGTATTGTTTTATTTTAAAATGCCATGAGTTGACGTGGATTTATAAATACAGACTCACACTAACACTGGGTTTTAAAACAGACCGACGGCGGGTTCGCGTATTTGTATCTTTGGGCTCGTGCAGCGCTTGAAATCCACGCGGATCTGGCCTCTGGAGATAAAATCCACTTAAGTGTCGGATTTGACTGCTGAACTTGCAACACTATCAAAACACTAACTGTCATTTATGTGAATGCTATGTCTTGATGGCAGGATCAGTCTCTCTGGCACACACACACACACACACACACACACACATTTGTATAAATCTATACACACACATACATGATTCCAATTACACAAAAACATCTAATGGCAGGATAGAAACTTGGGGTAAGTCTTACTGGTATCAAAAGACCTGAGTTGTTCACTTTAATGCCCAAGTATGATCACAGCATGGTTCTCTTGAAACTACAGGTGGCAAAAACACAACGCCCAGTCACAGCCTAAAACACTCGGGTGCGCTGAGGCCCAGGAGCCTGGCAGCGCGTTAAGAAGAAAAAAAACAGTGAAACTTCTCAAATGAAATAAAAACGTTTCGCTTTCGGAAAATTGGTTAAGTTGCCTTTGAGGAAATGAGGAGAAAAAAAAATCCATTTGTAAACAACTGTCTCTGCTAATATTTCTACCGTATTTATGTTAGACTGAACCACAAGATGGTATCAAATGACACCAAAAGGCACCATCAGGTTTGACTCTCCGGGTGAAACCACTCTTCCCCGCTCTCCAGAAAACAGAAACTTCCGATGGTCCGGCAGATGATGATTGTCTTTAGCGTGGCAGACGACAAACGAGTTCTCGCAGGCATTTGTGTCCTCTCACGAGAACGGCTCCGTCAACTTCCTTTGACTCCGACGTCACCGGCCTGCGCCGGGTCAGAGGTCGTATTCCGCTGCGCACTGCTGGAGGTACGTTTCGTACAGTTTACCCTGCGGAGGAGAGATACGCCGTGTGACATTTTAAACGGTCTTTTTGTGACACAAAGTTGCTCCTTCAGAAGTTGCATAAAAAACATTATTAGATTCTGCGATATGGAACTATAAAGCTGGAGGATGGTTGTGCGTTTTTAGTACTGTATTTCATCAGTTTAAACCTTTTAAATAAGAAAAAAACATAATAAACTAATACTGAAAGTTATGCTAGGTACAAAAAACAGAGGTAAAAACATTCCAACCTTCTTGGTTTTTACAATGTCCCGAACATAATCGCTGTACTCCTTCATCGTCCTCTTCTCCTTCTTGGTCAGGGTTTTATTCCTTTGGCTGCGGAAAAAGCCACGCACGGTGTTCACCGAGAATTCGCGCTGACGTTTAGGCGATGGTTACCGTGTAGTTGCTGTGCAGCACTTACCGGGAGAAGTACTTTGCTAAGAAAACCAGAAGGTAGCAAAAGCCGCCGAAAACAATCACCGACACAACCTGTCCGTCCTCTGGTAGCCAGTCCCAGAAAAACATCACGGTTGCCTGAGAAAGACGGAAACGTCGAAAGGGTAGTCAGATGAGAAACACTGAAAATCCGGAATGGCAGTTGACGGTTTGTTTATCTGTCTTACAGAGAGGAGAAAGAAGGTTTGAGCCAGCCCTTCTCCCAGCAGGCCATCAAGCTGCTCCTTGGAAACGGTGGTTACGATGAAGCTGAGGATAAAGACGAGGGGAAGGAACACTCCCAAAGTGCCGCAGATGAACGAATGGAGACACGCGCGCCTGTTGTGAGCCCCGCTGGCCCTGCGCGTGCGCAAAAAGAAAACTTTGTGATCACATGTTCTGTATCTTGGATAGCTCTTCTGTGGGCATTTAAAAACTAAAACTTTTGGCATTTTGAGGAGCTTTAAGAGCAGAGTAGAACTCCGCTAACCTGTCCTGTTCTAGTCTGCTGCTGATGGTCGAGCAAATTAAGTCACAATCCTTCTCCAGCTGATCCAGCGTCTTCTGAACCGCCTGGCTGATGGTCTTCTCGATGGTCTGACACACGCTATCGATCTGGTTCACGCAGCGGCTGGGCTAGAATAGACAGAGGCTCGTTAGTGCAAAAAATGCTATTGGGAAAAAAAAAGAAAAAGAAATCTCAAGGCTTCGCTATTCTGACGGAGAACCGTGTGTGGTTCACCAGATACGGGGGCGCCCGTGGTGGCTGTAGATCACGAGCTGGCGCAGCACTCGTTCATAGCTGGGGCTGCTACCTGTCAAGTGTGCTTGATCGGCACTCTTAATTTACAACTCGCCGCTCCCTCCAAAGGGGAAGGGGGGGGGGGGGGGGGGGTGTCTCCAAAACCCAACC
>CAAKHD010000153.1:11365-78515 GCA_901007705.1 Fistularia tabacaria | reverse complement strand
CACACGCACATACACACACCCACGAACACACACACACACACACACACACACACACACACACACACACACACACACACAGGATCACACTGAGCCATTTCATTGGAAGAGGCAGGTGTTGCAGCCAGGACAAATCACATCTTTGTGCTGCAAAGAGCAAAGAGCAAAAGCCCCTGCTGCTGTGCCATATTAGCATTCCCTTCTGTTTCCTCTTTGACTACGGCCACAATATCAATATATCAACCTGCTATCACACATCTAAGATTCACTACACTCCAAGCCGTTCCTGTGATGCACAAACGTGACAAGATGATTGTGGCTCTCCGCCGCAGTACATTAGTACACAGAGAAATTATCAGGCGGCTTTAGGTCGGATCTTTTTTTCTTTTTTTTGTAACTGCCGGTCTCATGTTTTCTGGATGATCACACACGTGTGCATTGCCCATGACGTCCAAGAATCGAAAAATGATACGACTCGTTTTTTTCAAAATGGGTGCGTCAAAGCGTGCTCCTAAATAGAAAGTGCATCGAAACCCACGGGAGCGACGGAAGGGAGCCGAGAGCTAAGCTCGCAGATATGTGCTAACTTCTGCGAGCCACTGTAACTGAGACGGCAACACGGGGGACCGCCGTCCACGAGGAAAAGGGCAAGAGCTGCAATAGGTCTGCAAGACTCTTAAAAAAAAAAAAAAAAGTACTTCTTGAACTAAATGGGTCAAACCTAATACAGTGCACATATATCACGAGGAGATTATTCGCAGGCAGCTACAAATCTAACAATAAATCAGCCGTCGTTTCCGGAAACAAGGTTGATGAGATGAAAACCAAACAGTTCAGCGTCCTTAATAATGTTAGGAAGTATCTCAAAGCATCTCTTACAGAAAACCAAAGTGTACAATCAGCAGCTACTCCCACATGAGGATATAGGTTGTGTTTCTGATGAGTCATCCTGGACGGCTGTGATACGTAAACAAATGCGTCGTACTTCCAGAGATGGCGATGAAGTTAAAATACAAGCCTGCTTGTATTCCAGAGCGGATGCGTCGGTTTTCCGCGAGGCTCGGGCCTGCCGGAGTGGAGTCGTTGGCTGCTGGAATCGACTCTGCTTGTCTCTCTAACGGCTGTGACATTTCTCGGCAGCTCCTCCTGACTCCACCGCACTGCTGTCGATGGGGCGTGTGACTCACGCCATACCGTGAGCGCACCAGTCCGCACCCAGTGAACCCTTATTCTCCACACATCATCGGTGCGTACACATACATTACCGCGCCCCGCTCCTCAAAGCCACTGCCCCCACAGCAGGCACACCCAGACTTTCTACACCACCACCTCTCCACCCGGAGGATCCAGACCACTGCTGACGCATGGACTTCAGACTATTGTCTTCAAACAATACGCTATAAATTAGATCCCCTCCTTCTATGTGTGCCCTAAATCTCCACTCTTTCATCTCAGATATAAACGGCTCAGATGAGACGATGTGTGGGGAGAAGGTGACAGGTCTGATTAATACAAGGACAAGCGTGACCCAATTTGACTGGTAATGTCGTGATGATGTGGCATCACGCGCTAATGTCGTGTGGCGAAAATCGCAAAAGACGCTTATGAACCTTGATAACCACAATGTCCCCTATTAACTTAAACGAAATGAGCAAACAACCAGATACTTTTCTTAAAAAAAAAAAAGAGCAAAACCTTTAACTTTTCAGTAATGAATAAATTAGAAATGTGCATTTAGATTAACACAGCCCCCCCCTCCACCCAAAAAGAAAAAAATATTCCTGGAGCACTATCACAACCCTCTGAGGGGCCAGTCTAGCAACAGCTCATGATTTCATTCATCTCCTGCTCAATATTCCTATGTACATGTTGCACTAATGCCATTTAATGTTTTCGTAACTATCGCGGCATTGAGCAGGACTCCCGCGAGAACACGTGCCTGCCCCCGCCTGCACGCCCCGCAACAGCCGTCACGTGCGTTCGAGGTTTTAGTTATTGGGATCGAAGGTGATAAGACTGGGAGCGAAGGGCTGCAGTGCAGAACTTAGCATACGACATAAGGAAAGAGTGTCATCTGGTGTTATTTCGGTTTCAAAGGCACCGAGAGGCGAAGGCATTTTTCGAAAGGACTGCATGTACATGGATATTTGTTTTAAATATTTCCAAAAGGCTTGAGTGATGTGCCACATCAGCGCGTGGTAAAAGTCTGCATTTGTTAAGACCTTGGCATTGTGACTAAATAAATTCAGGAACAGCAGCAGCAGCAGCATCGTGTGTTATCTTATAGGTGGTGAGCAAGTAAAAAAAGGGCTTACCTTTGAACTCGAGAAGTGGTCGAAAGTGAGGGTAGAGATGTAACGTTGCATTCCCCTAAGAAAAAGGAAGAGAGAAAATGAGAGAACGAGCCAGATCAATATTACTCTCTAGATTTCCCCGAGCTCCCAACCCTCTCCAACGTCTGCACTCTCTGTGCTGCAGACTCTGTCTCGGCATCAGCGGCTGTGCTGCAGCCCCGGTGCGCTCGCTTTAAGACCATCCCATACATCCCAGTTAATCCCCCCCAGCCTGCAATCGCGCACCCGCAAATACATTATTCATCTTCATCGCAGCGGGGTTCGTACAGAGAGTCAAGTGTCTCCGGAGCCACGTTGGAATTTAGCAAAGACGCCAATCGGTGTGTTTCTACCGGGTATTCTTCATGTTGCAGGGACGGTAACCTGTTTCTACAGGTATCCCTTTTTGAGGAACATAAGAAGTCACTCACTTTATGGTACAGAGCTTTTGGTTAGAACATTGTACAAAGTGAGAAATACCTCATTTACATGCTGATGCTGAAAGATTAACTCACTTTAAAATTAAAACTTGGCTGTTACCTTCTTGCCATTTACATCATTCTTATTCAATTTTCCATTGAAAATGCAGCTTCATCCCAAACAGTCAGAAGGGAGTCCTGACCAATGTTCAAATGTAAATATACAGCTGTTGAAAAAAAAAAAAGGATATACTTCTGGTCCTATCCAGGCGTCCGTCAAATATCACTTAAAATGATGTAGATAACAGTGTTTTAAGTTATAATGTTAACTGTAGCCCGCCAACTTCAGCCATGAATACATCCTATGTTCAGCTCTTCAGAAAAATCTAATAATGTCTTTGAATGTGCATATGGATCAAGATTACTTCTGCTGACACCCTTTCAGGCGATAAGACCGGAGGAACCGTACGGTTGTTTTATTAAATTTGAAAACGGGTCAGAAGCTACGAAATGCAATGAAACCTCCAAAAGCCTTTTCGATCGCGCCTGTTTTTCGCTCACAGGCAGCAGCCGGTAATTCTTACCGTCAAGGATTCTCTTTTACGGCCGCTTGTGATAAATGTAAAACCCTGCGTTTCGATGGCAACGCCTGTTTTCTGTATGTGCTCTTCAACATACCTGAAATCAGACAAATGTCAAGTACATCAGGGTCTATTCTAATCTATCACTGCATTTTCCAAGGACTTAAAGTAACTCCGACATATTCAAAAACTGTTGTCTATACACTTTAATAATTTGTCCATCATATTACACAAGGCGAGAAAATGTAAATCATATTTCTCGACACAAAGACAATATGCAACTTTTTTTCTATTTTCAGGGGATGATCTCTGATGGTTATCTTTTTATCGACATTTAGAAACAGTCAATGTGCATGATCCAAACGTTTTTTCGAACAAAAAACCCAACAGGGTGTCATCGAGTGACTTGTGGAAATTTTTTCAAAGAGCATCTGACGATAATTCAACTCTAGCTTGGTGAAATAGCTTCCCCAAGAATAATCTGTGAAAAGTTCCTTGTTTGCCCCAAACCGATGATCATAACTGTCGTAAATTTCTTTTGCGATTCATCAACAAAACTGATTTGAAACAGTCTGTGTGTGCGAGAGTTGGTTTGATGAATTCTATTTGTACATTTCTTTTTCTAAATTAATAACATCCCCTGTGGCGCCAACCCCAAGGTAACCCCTATTTTCAAAATGAATATCTAGAATGTATTTTAACTGCATTAGCTGGGAATACATTATAGATGTTGAAGGTCACAACCACCACTTCCTCTCAGGGAGGAACCCCGTGTTGCTCAGAACACAAAGCTCCTTATTGTGAGGTCAGTGACCTTTGGCATGATTGACAGCTGGGCTCCATGGAGCAACACGAAAAGCTCTCTCCCTACAGTAAAAACAGCGAAAGCCAATGACTATCTATTACATATGTGTGCATGTCATTCGGTACCTGTTTACAAATCACGAACAGACCAGGCAGACCGCAGTCATTTTTAATAGAGAAACACTAAAACGGTTTTATTTTTTGTGTGCATACACACACAAATATATATTTACTTAAAATGTGAATCAAGTCGCACATGAAATTTAAGTGTCAGTTAATTTCCACACTTTATCTAGTATTCTTGTCCACTTGGAAACTGAACAGGCAAGAAAAAAAGGTAAGCAAATATGCAGCTAATGTCTTAAAGGTGAACAAAAACGAATAAATTGCAGAAGAATTTGTTATTAACTTGATTTTTAGTGAATCCAGCGCAGAGCAGCAGCAAGCTCATCATGAAACACTTTAATTGAACGTGATCTTAAGACTATGGAAATCTGTAGAGACGCGGAGGTTTACTGCTGTCTGAGGAGGCAAACAGGAGCATGATATTGTCAGTTTGTCTTCACAGTTTGTTCGACACATCAAACGCATATCTACCCATCATGTGGCATGCTGTAATTAATCTCACTCCCCTAAATATCCTACTACAATGTTTTCACTGTTTACACAAGGCTGCTGTGTTTTAAAACATGCCTGGGCTGATTTGGTGATTTTTGGAGGGTGTATAAATGACCGGTGATTAGATTTATGAGCTGGCGGGTGCATTCGGCTTTGATTTGTATTTTAGATTCACAAAAAATGAATGAACATAGAGTACGCACTGTGATCTGAAGTGTCTACTTTGGACACTCTCCCGATCAGTGTTTGCACCAAGGAGCAGAACGCAGCTGTGTGGGAGGATCCCTTCGACAAAAAGCAGCGTTACCAGTTAATGAAGGAGCTCTTCCCCGCCGAGTGGTTCCCCATGATCATCACGACAATCTTCTTCCTCGGAGGCAGGAGTCGCACTCCCTGGCTGCTGGCGATCTTCACCAGGCCTGAGAACACAAATGTACACAAATGGTCATTGGGACACAAACCGTATTTGGTTGTGTGTGTGCGTGTGTGTGTGTGTGTGTGTGTGTGTGTGTGTGTGTGTGAGAGGGATGAGACCAGGATATGGCTTGAATTCAGAGGACAATAGGCAACAACAACAATCTTAAAAATGGCTTCTATTTTTTGCAGAAATTGCAGTGACGTGTCAAAACTGTATAGCAGGGCGATAAATCCATCTTTTGAGTATCGTCTAATTTTTGATATTGCCTCAGATACTCTTAGAATTGTGATAAGATCTCCAGATGCCCCAACAAAATTATGCGAGCAAATATTTCTATTTTCAAAAAACTTTGATATCTTTGAGTTTATTCCCAATCACTTTGAACTGGTTGGCCTTGGATTGACTAAAGCTCTGTGACTCAGGCAAGAAGCGCTGGCAGGTTAAAATCGGTGGTACTTCAGAGTACATAAACCTAAATGATCATGTTTTTGAAGAACGTTTTCATATTCCGTAGTCATACCATATGTTTTTAAGTTGCTATTATAATTGTGATTTCACTTGACACACGCAGCTTTTGGACAACACCAACACACACAGCAAAATTAACACATGCACATGCTGACATTATATGGAAGACATGGAGGGTCATTTTGTTTTTTGCAAATCATGGGAATGTGAATGTGGCCGGTCCCGTTGATCACCACTGGTCGATTATCATTCACAGTTACATACCAAGAGTGAAAAGAAAGGGCATGAAATCAAATATAGTTCTGTCTGAGACTATTTCAAAAAAAGGTCTAGTAAACTATACATATAGCTAGTTGGGGAGCCCAACACCCACCCCTCCAAATATAACTGCCAGACGATATGACCATAATTCATGAGGGCCCTGGAGTAAACGTAAGTAAGTAAAAGTCCTCGCCAAAATGTACATTGTTTTGTTTAATTTCAAACTAAAAACGAAATAAACATTTCAAATTTACCACCTCCTTCATGTGTTTATAAAAGAGTACCGACAGCGTCATGAGCACCTCTACATTGCCGGCCGTCGAACGCCGCCCCCCCAACGGTCAGCGTCGGCCAGAGGAGCCGGAGTCCAATGTCAAACCGGCCGGGGGTTGGAGGTGGGGTAGGCGGGGGTGGTTGGAGGAGTCTTCTCCGGGAAATCCACCCACCGGTGTTCGACTTTACTTTTATAAACACCGACCGTAGCCCCGGAAAATAAGAAAAAGAAACTTGGCACCGTCACAACGGCTAACGCAAGCTCCACAGCCGCGCCGACTAACTTCGCTTTTTTTTGTTTCATGAATTTCACCGCCACGGTTTATTATTTACCGTTATCGCTGTCGACATAGAGGCCGTGACATTCTTTCAGGATCCTCTCGCTCGGCGTGGTTATCGCAGACTCCAGAGGGTTCGCCACCGATCGGGGCTTCGGACCCGACATGATTTGCAGGAGCAGAGGGGGGCGATTAACCGCCTCGACTCGTTCCCCTGGCGGCTCTGCGGCCCCTCGGCCGGGGAAGGATTTCACTGCTGCACACGGTAGAAAGCGGCACGACTGGTGCGCCCTCTAGTGGCCGTCTTTTATAATTACATCAATTCGGTGTGGTTGACTTTAGATAGATAGATAGATAGATAGATAGATAGATAGATAGATAGATAGATAGATAGATAGATAGATAGATAGATAGATAGATAGATAGATAGATAGATAGATAGATAGATAGATAGATAGATAGATAGATCTAGAGAAAGATCTGAGAAACTGGAACAGCTGGAACTGCTGGCCAGGAGACTTAGAGGAAGACCAAAGAGAAGATTTGTAGATAGAGCAGAAGAGGACATGAGGTTAGTTGGTGTGAGAGAAGAGGATGCAGAGAATAAGGTTAGATGGAGGAGGCTAATTTGCCGGGGCAGCCCCTGAAGGAAGCAACTCCTCCTATTATAAATGCTCTATAGTTCGAGTCCACTTCTTTTCTCGGGTGAAGAACTCTATGCTTACCGTTACTTATTGGCAGGCCATTTACTTAAAAATGTTAAGTGCGTAAAACACAAGAGAGCGTTAAGATCACGCTCATGTGTGTGACTCCTACTCGTGACTGGAAATAACTTGTCTAAGTCCTTGTGTTTCTGTTAGAAAGAGAGTTTATTCTAAATGCATTGGGAGCTAATATTTGACGAAAAAAATATTCTAAGCGAATATTTAAGCAAAGGTAGACCTGTCATAGAGCTGAACTGCCACAAGTTTTACTAAAATCATCTATTACAGCAGAAGCGATGCATTCACATGCCTGCTCTCGTTTTCAAAATCTGATGAATCATTTCCCAATATTTCTGTCATACACTTGGTACTAGTATTTTTCTGTTTTCGTATTTTTGTGTTCTATATTTATTCTTCTTACAACCTACTGTAAGGAGCTTGACTTACCAAATCAAATTCCTGTGTACATTGTACATTTAGCTATTCAACAGTTTTCTGGTATTGTGATTGGAATCAGTTTTTATCTAGACCATAAATGTACAGTATGTATCGACGACAATTTGCACGATGTTAAAACTTTTTTAGGGTATTAGTGGTTGTTTAGTGTAATGTGGTAAAGGATTATGCACATTGCAGGTTTTCTAACTATAAAATACATCCATTTGGAACAAAAACAAGCTGAAAAGCAGATCTTTAACAGTTGAATGTAGTTGTTCAGATAAAAGGGAAAATTGGCATGAAAGAAAGACATCATCAGTTTTTTCACAGCCAGTGGGGGGGACTTCATGTGAAACTGTGGTGAGTGAATCCTCACGGGACTCCTTTTTATTTTCCTCCGATTTTTTTTGTCAAGAAGTTGATATAATTTTCCTTTCTCGCCTTTTTCCTCATATAATCGTGACATTATTTTCAAACCGTTGCTTATTTGTTCTTGGCAAGATTATTTTAGAGCACAGGGATGATTTTCAGAAAACTCAGTGTGACATCTGGAACAGGAAAAATACCCATTTCGATTTTTGTGTTTCATGGGTCTCAGGCAAATATAATTTTGTCTATTAACACAATGCCCAGAGGCATGATGAGGTGATAGCACATACAGATCGAGGATCAGTTCTCACTCTTCATTCAGACTGTTTTCCTCTGACAGCACATGTTGTAATTATGAGGTCCATCTAACCAGTCTTGTCTGTTACTGTTAACCACAAAAATGCTGTTTTTGTTTTCTTTTACTCAGTGCACATACACATCTAATCAAAAGCAAATCATTTAATTTTTAATTGTCTACAAGGATATTAACAAGGCGTGCGACTTGTCTCTCTACTTTTTCATTCGCTAATGATAAGCATGTATGCTGCAATGATGCACATTTAAGGTTATCAATAAAGATTAAAAAAACACATCCATCAATCCCCTGACAACACTGCATTAATATTTGTCGAGATAAAGTTATTTAACTTTAAAATCAAAATTAAAATGTCTACCTTGCCCTTTAAATTTAAAGTGTTGCATTTAATTGAGATATAACAATTGTATATTCTTTACAAGCTCATCTGGTGATATACAAATAAAGTATGATCTAAAAAGGCGGGCCATCCTGAACTGACCTTGTGTGGTCTTCAGAATCTCCTTCCCCCGTTTGTCTGTTTGTGATATCTGAACCAAAGCGGTTTTCTGCAGTGTTCCAAAACTATGACTAATGTTTCACAAGACTCTGTTTATCTGCAATCTGCGTGGCCACTCTCATGTCTGTCTGTGGATGATTTCCCACTTCATCCCGTTTGCTTGATTGCATGAATTCACAGTAAAACCCTGGGCGAGCGCTGAAAAAGAAATGGCGTGTGTGAAATCTATTTTTGCCTGGATTATTTTGCTAAAGCTCAAATGCTTGGATGAATAAATGTGTTCTGGTTCCTGCGGGATTACAGGGAAGCCTTTGGGATAATGCACTTAGAACCGCATGCGCTTGAAAACTTTATTTAGCACAATGAATTAAAGCAGGAGACAATAATGCAAGAAACAAATACATGCGGATTGATGCTTTTACTAAAGTGACTAAAATCCCAACACAGGTGTCATATTAAAAAGTAGTCCAATAAATTAAATTATAACTACTGCTTGGCTTGAATTATGGTAAGTGGGCTCAACTTATAGAGCACTTTCACAACTTGCGGTTTCAAATTGATTGCATATAATGTGCTCCCATCACCAGAAAATCTTCAACAGTGGATTGGCGAGGACCCAACCTGTGCCCTTTGCCCAACTCAAGCGACACCCAAACCTATCTTGACATTGTTGTAAGACCAGCAGCGCACAACGCTGCTACACCTGGAGGCACAACCAGATCCTCAAGACTCTGGCAGCAGCTCTTGAGGGCAAGAGGAATACCACCAACTCCTTGCCCCTGAGAGCAACCGATTCCATCACAGCCCCAACCTTCGTCCATGTTGTTGAGCAAAAAACTGACCCCCTTTGCTCTCTGCTCATGGTTTATCTATGTTTAGTTAAATGCAGTGGTGACATTTTGCTGATGTTGTGCTCTATGTATAACTGCATGTTACAATAACGGTATTACTTCTTCAGTAGATATGGATCATGCAGAAGGACCCTTGTTATGCTCAAAGAGCCTCAACACAACCACTCTCCAATCCCCCAAACCCATCCCCCCACTTGAGAACGCAGTCCACAACCCTCCGAGGCGAGGGTGAACCAGGTATGCGGTCAGCCCCAGGCTTGACTCTGGGAAGTCCCATAGTTCCGTGGGTTGCGTCATTTAAACAACAAGGCAATTCTCTTGATTGGGCATGGGACACAAGCTCAGGTTTGACCACCCTGTAGCTGGCCACCTTAGGTGAAGGTATCTAGTCCTTGATGTCTAGAGGGTGTTGAGCCCCACTCCCCATTCAGGGACATTCACACCTGCCTCACCCGCCAAGCCCCCTCCATTGTGAGCTACCCGAGCCACCCCGCACACTGTCTGTTCAGGCTCCTGCCCTCAGGGAGAAGGTACCGGAGCCTCCGTGCTCGGTCCACCAGACTCACCAACAGATTAATTCACCAGGCTGTCAGGATGCTGATCTCTCTCCCCACTTTCCCACTCCCTCCACTCTATTTTATTTAGAGCACTTTATTTATTCATTTCAGGTTTTTAATGCTGATAAATCTCTGCTATCGTTTCACCTCAGTACTGCTAGATTGTATTTGACATGCACTTGATGCTCTATAGTTTAATGTTTGTTTGTTTATTGTGAACTTTACTGTTAATGTGCACTCTATTATTATTTTGTTAATTTCATGTGGCCTTGGCAAAGTGAGGACCATCTGATCGATTCTTCTGTATGTCTAGTACATGTGGAGAAATTGACAATAAAGCTGACTTTGACTTTGACTGACCGGTGCTGAAAGGCTGAGACATCCCATGACTCATTGGTACACTGCTGACGACGTGTCCCGAAATGTACATCTTTGCCACACTTGAGATACAACTCTTATGCCCTTCTGAACATCAATGCAAACCTCATATGCATACCATCTATTGGCACAATGAACCATCCCGTCCTGTGTTTCATGATTCTATTCACTGATCACTCACTTATGATCAGTCTGCCTCAGAAACATCAGTATTATTGCCGTAAAAAAAAACCGAATGTAGACCTCTGCAAACATGTTAAAATGATTGCAAAATAAGAAGAAATAAGGAAAAAAAATATAGACACATTTAAAAAAATACTCAATTTCAATGTTATATCTCTTTCTTCCGCAACCATGGAAACAGCCAACATCATTTTAAATCGAGAAAAAAAAACAAGAAAATAACACTTTTCTTAATCGCTGAGCAAGTATAGGTTGGAAAAATTTGCTCACATCTCATTATTGTGATACACAGACTTACTGGTAGAGTCGATAATAAAGTGGTCTGTCTATTGCCGCAAGGAGGGAGTTTCTCTCAGACCCATCGTCAACAGCATTAACTCTGTCACATATAGCATTGCCAAACACGGGGCAAAGATTTTGTCACCTTTGGTTGGCAGCACCACACACCATATCCAGAATTCACAGGACTTTGCAAGTAAGGTCACGCAGATTAGGTTGGACCCGAATGAAACCATGGTGTTGTACGATGCAACATCACTGTTCACATGTATCCCCGCAGTGAGGGAACGCCTGGTTATGGACAACACCTTAACAAACAGAACAAAAGTCACCATGGATCACATCTGCACCCTGGACAAGTGTCTACAGACCACCTATTCCCAGTTAAATGGCAGTTTCTATCAGCAAAAACATGGATGCACCATGGAGGAGGTTGAGACCAAGGCCCTCCCTTCTTTTAGGGGAACACCACCAAGCCGCTGGTTCAGGCATGTAGACGAGACATGGGTTAAGATCAAGAAGACTGAGGTTGAAACGTTCACCACTTACCTCAACATGATTGACGCCCACTTCAAATTCACAAGGGAGGACGTCACTGCTGACCAAATCCCTTTCTTGGACTGTTGCGTTGACATCCAACAGGACTGAAGCCTGGGCATCAAGATTTACAGGAAACCAACACACACCGACCAGTATTTACTCTTCGACTCACACCACCCCCTTGGGCACAAACTGGGGGTAATCAGAACTCTACACCACCGGGCCAAGAACATCCCATCAACCGCCGAAGTTAGCAAGACCGAGGCAAAACACATCAGGAAAGCCCTGAGAGTCTGTGGCTACCCTAATTGAGCCTTCACCAAATCAGAAACTACTAGACACAGGAACATAGAACAGGAGGAGGAACATCGTCATTCCGTGTGTTACTGAAGTTTCGGAGAAACTCTGAACGGCCTTCAACAAACACCATTTCCGGGGCTGAAGTTGCTGAGGTGGTCAAAAAGCTCTTCAGTATCGGGGCCCCGGGGCTGGATGAGGTCCACCCTGGGTTCCTCAAGGCTTTGGATGCTGAAGGGTTGTCCTGACACGTCTCTGCAGCATTGCATGGATGTCGGGGACACTGCCGCTGGACTGGCAGACTGGGGTTGTGATCCCCCTTTTTGAAAAGAATTTTGCATTTTTGCTTTTTTTTTTCCAAATTTTTATACCAGACATACCAGTATATACCAGAGCTAAACACACACACACACACACACACAGTGTGCTTAATAAATATACTTGCAAGATGAACAAACATATATCATAGAGCTGGATGTGGGACCAACAATACAAGAACATGATGCCCAAGGTGAAAATAATTGAATATTGATTGAAAAAGCTAACAAAAGGGAAAGAAATATAAAGGGCAACAAACATGAGAGCACAATAACTGACAAGACTACAATTCAAAATTCAAATGATGCCAAGAGACAATATCAAAATGTAACAGGAAGTCACAAGATGAATAACTGACAGGAAGATAGAGGAAATAAAAATGAAAACACATTTGCAAAGTCATGGTGTATGAGACATACAGGAAATGATCATTTACATAAAACTGGACTGACAGGGGAGGAGGGAAAACATTTAGCACAAAGAACACTCACAGAAAAGCCCCATGATTGCAAAGTGAAAACTTTATCTAGATGAAACTAGATGAAATAGATACAGTATATATATATATATATATACTGTATCTATTTCATCTAGCTCTGGGAATCTAGCTTCATCTATCCTTACACACTTACACACTTTAACAGAGAATCCCCTTTCTGGACTATCTGGTTTTCACTATATATATATATATATATATATAAACAAAAGTGTCCAGATATAGTATTGTAGGTAAAAACAAAGGTTGTGGTAATAGTGAATTTTTGCAGTATTTGGGTCAGTAATCTCCTCATTGCCAACAGTGAGCTGCTCCAGGAATGTGGTGTGAGGACTTAATCAGACCTGCCCCGCAGCTCAGATCATATGCTGCACCTTACAACAGACTGCCATTATGTAAGCTCCCACTGAAGTGGAACATCCATTGTGAACGCTTCATTCAAGGATAATTTCACGGGAGCTTCGAAGATGAACCTGAATGAAGAACCTCCTGAATCAAAGAGGGAGGTAGGTTTAACACTTCTCCGGACCTTTTCCCCACCTGCTCATTACAGGTCAAATTCACTTTTTAATTCGGTGTTCTGGAGGGATGGCTGATCTCTGGCATCTGGATGATATTGGCTTTTACTGGAAGTCATTAACTTTCTCTCTTCAGGAAAATACAATTATTCAGTCAACATCCATTTTGCCATTGTGACTGTGTTTATTGGTAAATCTTGTTTTATATTACTATTCAATCTCTAAAGTGAAAAAATATTCGATATTCCCTCCATGAGACACTGCATGATTTTAACCTGGTAATAACAATAATTGTAATAGCTATTAAATTAGGCTTTAGACATTATGAGACCTGCTTTTCATATGTAATACAATATATTGAAAATAAAAAAGTATCAGAGAAAAGTAAAAAAGTAAAACCAAAATTAGACAATGAGTTCACGTCTGACTTTAAAATCTGGATATAAAAAAATTTGTTTATTTTGAAGATGGAACAGAGATGTGTTTGTCAGCTTTATAATACAAAAGATAAGTGATTTGCATCCTTATTGGAAATTCTATGGTGATCATTTCTGTCCATTTACTAATCCTTCCTTCTCAGTAGATTGACTTAATCAAAAAAAAATTCACAAGAAATTTCCATGAATTAAATGGCAACAAATTACCTAAAAAGTAGCACGAGATAGGCAAAAAAAGAAGAAAAAAAACTTTAAAATTTGAAACAAATCACATGGGGAGTTTTGCCAATAAGGTCCAAAAATAAACAAAGTTATTGGAATACTCAGGTGAAAAAAATGTTCAAGAAGGGATTGGAAAAATAAGAAAGGATTAATGGAGGGACAGGACAATCTTATCTTCGCGATCAAAAAAATGCGAGGCTGTGTGCGGGAGTACGCCTCCGTCTCACCTCAGCTCACCCGCTGACCGAGGGGCAGCTGGCGGAGTTGAGGATATATCTGCCACATTTCTACGAAGCGTAAAAATGCAATTCACTGCAAAAAAAGCGGAGTGGGAATAAAAGTAAACATGTGAGCTATGGCAGGTCACCAAATCCAAACATCTCCGGAGCAGATGAGAACTGTATTCTGTCTCGGGGTGATATTTTTCCTCTATTTCAAAGTCAAGTTGAAACTATCATTCCATTATTTATCAATACTACTGTTTGCCTCTTCTACATGGTTTGTTTATTTATTGAATTTGTGCATGGCCGCACCACAACCTTGACCGCCAAATGCCTTGTTGTGAATAGTAAAAATATCACGGTTGCTCTAAAGGTCGCTGGGATGCTATTTGTCAATGTTGAACTGCGGGTGAGAGAAAGTGTTTCTCCCCTATATCTTGGAGGTATCCTTCCCGCTTTTCGTGGAAGTGAAATCGAGCAGGATTTTGGTTCGTCGCAGATAGACCCCTGTGAAACCCTGATGGATGCGGACTAATTTGAGCAATTTGTTTCACACCATGGTAACTTAAGGACATTAGATCGATTGTGTTCCCTGCAACATAAATTCATCCCGTCCTCAGAGCTTCCTTCTCTGTCGAAATAAACCCCGTACATGAAGAATGCTCTGCACCCAAACGGCAAACAATCGGACTGTACTTTGAGCCCAGTATCGCCGGCAAAATGCCCAAAGAAAACATGGATGAATATTTACCGTTGCTTGTTAAAGACACCCGCGAAAAAAGGCGGGCTTTTAAGGTATGTGGATTATTCGGTGTGACGTGTGATGAAGAGACGTCTGTTCCAATAAACGCATGTCTGCCTCACTCTGTTTCATTTGCAGTTTCCGAATAAATTCCTTCTGCTGTCTATGTTTGCTGCCTGTATTGGAGGATCCTTTCAGTACGGCTACAATGTTTCTATCATCAATGCACCAACCGCGGTAATAATCTTTTCCTCTATTCCACAGTTATAGCCTAATGGCTGTAACTCCATTGACACATTTTCAAAAATACCACCCACAAATGTTCAAATTAAATCTTTTAATTGTCTCCCCTCTTTTGCTCTCCAGTATGTTCAAAGCTTCATCAATAAAACCTGGACGGACCGCTACCAGACGGATGTATCTGAAGATTTTCTCACCCTGATTTGGTCAACCATTGTGTCGATTTTCACGTTGGGAGGACTAGTCGGCGCGTTCGTCGGTGGAACGCTGTCCGTAAAACTGGGGAGGTATGGACCCATGACGTTTTTTTAATAAACGTCGCGTCATGTGGACCACGGCTCGATATCGAGGTGTTTCTACTTTTTCCCTGAACCCTCCGTTGCTGTTCCAGGAAAGGGACTCTACTGACCAATAATATTTTGGCATTAATGGCTGCCGTGCTGATGGGTATAAGTCAACCAATAGGATCGTACGAGTTAATCATCATTGCACGTCTTTTCACTGGACTAAATGCAGGTAAAAATAACACAAATGATCTCAGAATGCTTCATTTTATTCATAAATATATTGCATACATGCAACATATTGCATCAAAAAATCTTAAAAGCTCAATTGTAGTATTAATCTTTCATTTCTTTTAGGAATTGCCATTTGCGTTCAGCCTCTGTATTTGGGGGAGATCGCTCCGACGGCACTCCGTGGCCTCATGGGAATGGGGACCTCTATTTTCGTCACCCTGGGGATCTTGAGCGGACAAGTTATCGGCCTTAAGTAAATGCTGAGAACAAGGAAATTGTACAGTCGCCTGAATTTGCATTCTTAAAGTTTTCACAACCCTGTGGAGTTTTCTGTGAACTAAATAACCAAACCGTAATGTCTGGAGTTTTTCAAAAACGGGCCGTTGATCGGAAATATCTGCGTGATTTGACAGAGAACTGCTGGGTAGGGAAGAACACTGGCCCATTCTGCTGTCCACCACATGTATCCCCGCGATCATCCAGCTCCTGATCCTTCCCTGCGTCCCCGAAAGCCCACGCTATCTGCTCATAGACAAAGGAGATTATGAGGGATGCAAAAAAGGTAAATTGACATCGCCGCCTCTGCGCAAATACATGCAATTTAAAGATCATTCTCTATATGTGGCCCTGTGATCTACTGGGATGCTGGAGCCTATCCCAGCTACCCTGAGTGCAGAGGTAGGTAATGGATGGATGGATGTTTATATCTCGGGTATGAAAAGACTAATTTTGCTCACATGACCAGAAATTTAAGAAAAAAAAAGAAAAAAAAAGCTCTCCTCATCCGGCATCACCAGAGGCGGAGATGCTTGTTATCATGCTTGTGAGTCCGAGCATGTGATCGCATTCTGTGAGACCTTTTTGATCAGAATCTCAGAAAGAATATCCCCTCTCAGATGAAAACCGTGTATGTGTGAGCGATGACCACGTTTGTCATGTGTGCTTCCCCTTCCGCAGCCCTGAAGCGGCTGCACGGTGAGAACTGTGACAACGAGAGGGAAGATATCGAGAAAGAGAAGAATAATCTATCCGGTTTCAAACCCAAGAAACCTTGGGAGCTCTTTTTGGACCCCAGTGTGCGCTGGCAGCTTTTCACCGTCTTGATCCTCAACGCTGCTCAGCAGCTGAACGGGATCAATGCCGTGCGTACAGGAGGATACACAACATTTAACACTCAACAAGCATCAAATTCTGTTAGACTATTTCATCCAACTGGGGACCATTTGTTGAAAACAGCTGAGCTATAAAACACAGTTAATAGAAGAAGAAATGTAACTAAAAATAATATCATGAAAATGATTAGGATTGCACAATTAGATACCGGCAAATGATACAGTAAATTTACAGTATCTTGCTTCACGTGCTCAGTGGCTAATGCTAGTCGATGACTGATGCTGTTCAAGTACAGAATTTGACAAATTCTGCATTTTGGCAAAAAAATTTAACTCAAATCCAGTGGTTCATAATAAACAAAAATGTTGATGATTTGAAAAAACAAAGTCATTTTTCAGAATTAAGGAATAACTTTATCCATCGTGAATTAAGCACTGCAACTGTAGCTCAAACGAAGGTTGAGGAAATGAGTCATCTTTAAAAAGCATTTCAAATAAACTCTTTAATGACTTCAGTCTTGAATCTGAATAAGCTAATTTGAACAAAAAAGCATGGCCCTTCAGTAATGGATGAAAAAAGAAGAAATAAAACATTTGGTTCTTTTTAGAAAGTAAATGTTTTCATATACACACATGGTTTAGATTACTATTTTGTCCTGTTTTTCTGTCCTATTTTGTTTTTACTGCAGATTTACTTTTACGCAAACTACGTGTTCAAAGAAGCTGGAATTTCCGATGATAAAATCCCATATGCGACTGTTGGCACCGGAGCCTGTGAATGCATCACTGCTCTCACATGTGTAAGTAGGACTATCATGTTAAAAATTTTGTGTCTTCTGATCAGTGACGTGCAGTCAGGGGAGGCAGGAGAGGTAAAATGATCAAAAGAATGAAATGGTTAAAGGTATTTTTCATTTAACTTCACCAGTTTTAGATTGTTTTTTTTTATTCAAAATTGCTGAATTTTTCACATTTACTCTACAAATACTGAGAAGAGACGTGCGTTGAGGCCGCGGACTCTTGAGCCTCAGCATGGATTGCACAATGATGGCTGACTGCTGGCCTGCTCTCCACTAAAACCGTAATGCCGTCTCTCAGTGTGTCGCTGTTAAAATGTTTAAACACTTTTGCTATATGATCTACATTTCCAGTGTGCTTTTTTGTCAACAACTGTATGTGTGTTGATAGTTTCTTGTGCTGAGCGATCATAAAACAGCTGCAAAAAGCCACTGATTCTGATCGTGATGAAGTCAGTGCCTCACCAGCCATGAACCTCACCGCACGTCACTGTTTCTGATGTGAGTGTAGATTCGAGACTGGCCGTGCTTTCTGGGTAAAACACGAGGCACAGAAGTCGTCCTCATGAAAATGTCAAACGAAATCCGGAAATTATAATAAAATCTCATTGTACAAAAAAACTGCTCACCTAGTAACGGCACAAAGGCAGCAAAATCAATGAAGCACTGTTAAATGGGATTTGAGGCAGTAAGAGGCCGACTTCCCGTGAAAGGTTAAACGCCGGCTTAAAGTCTGCGCTCTGCTGCGTTTGGGGTCTTGTGATGCGCTGTGTGTCTCACAGGGTCTGCTGATCGACAATCTGGGAAGGAAAGTGCTCATCACAGGCGGTTACACCCTCATGTGTGTCTGCTGCATTCTATTCACCCTGACCATCACTTTCCAGGTACTCACAAGCACCATCAGGCACAAAAGAGAAAAATCTGAAATGATGGACTGAATTCCAACCTCTAGATATGTAATATATATGAACTTTCTTATGTAAGATATATGCACGTGTGTGGAGTATTCTTGCGCATTGACGTTTGCATAGTTTGTGTTCACATTTCCTCCACGTGCTTCCTCTCTCTCAGGACACCAGTCCAGTTTTTCCATATCTGAGCATGGCGTGTATTTTCGCATTCATCCTGAGCTTCGGTTTGGGGCCAGGTGACTGACTTTGTGTCTTTTAGATCCTCGACCGAATCGGTCATAAAAAAGATTTTCATCTCACTGTTGTGACTGTCCGACCCCTCCGAAGGTGGCGTGACCAACATCCTGACCACAGAGCTGTTCACACAAACCGCTCGCCCCGCGGCTTACATCATCGCTGGGTCGGTGAACTGGCTCAGCTTCTTTTTCATCAGCATGATCTTCCCTTTCATCGTGGTACGTGATAAAAAAAATTTGTGATATTCTGAATGAAAGACATGTTATATGTTAAATTTCCTTTTTTTCCCCACAAGAGATTTTGGGAAAGGCTGACATTTTGAATTTTCTTCTTTTTTTTTTTTAACGCAGCTGGGATTAGGGCAGTACTGTTTTCTCGTGTTCCTGGTCATCTGCTCCATGGTGGCAATTTATATATACCTCGTTGTTCCAGAAACCAAGAACAAAACTTTTATTGAAATTCAAAATGAGTTAAAGTCTGCTAACAGCAGGAAGGCCTGCAGCACCGACGGCTCGGGAGCAACACTGTTGACGACTTCTATGTGAAGACTTACTTGTGACTCAAGAGTCTGAGTTTTCTTTCATTTCTCACGACTGATGATGCTTTAAGTACGCTGAAACTCACTTCCATTACACTTCATTATTCCATGCTTTTATACAACACATATTTTCTCCAACTTGCAAAGGGCTTGTCAATTCATGAAAAAGACCTTGATGAAAAATGTAAATCATTTAGCGTCTCTTAAGCTGTAAAGACATGGCATACACACATTTGCAACATAGCAAACAACGCTACATGTTCCTTTAAAGTGTGTGGCAGTTATGTAGTATGACTGAAGTAGGCTGCGATCTCTGCCTATTTGTGCCAGAAACAGCACAACTATATTGTACACTGTTATTTTTAATTCAACAGAGGTGAAATCATTGTACTGTGAATGTAAAGAAGCCAAAGCCGGAAACCTCTGTTGAAACAGTCCGAATGAAAACCCTGATGTAAATAATCGGGTTGGTCTTAAATTACAAAGTCAAGCTGAAAACTTTGGGATTCACAAGTTCTGTGATTTTAATCAGATTTGATGTTTGAATATCATTATCAGACTATATGTTCTCATGAATGCCTTGCAACAAGCTTCTTTATCGTATAAGAAAAAGGAAATCACCAGTTAGGGTGCATTAAGTTGGGTGGAGCGTGAGTCATCCATTTCAATCAACTATATCGGTGAGTTTTTTCATGCATACCTGAAATAACTCGTGACTTAAATGCCTAAAAACAACAGATCCAAATTTTGGTATCCTGTCTTTTTGACATTTCTATGCACTGAGCAGCTGTATGTTCCAATCTAGAACTGAATAACCCATCAGGAAATACCAGGGAAAAAGACGGTGCTCTGAATTAATTTCGCTTTCTCTGTGCATTGTGTAGCACATCTATTCTTATAACGCAGAATAGTTGTGTCACTTTAGCTGTTTATTTTTCCAGTTGTATTATTTTTCTTAACAGCACGCGTGTCTGTATTTTGCAATAAAATAAACACAAAATCTGCATATTAGATATTTTCATTTGTCAGAAGAGATGTTTTCACAAGTTATTTGTTCCTGCACTGTGATTGGCCCTCCAATGAGTTTTAATCACAACTTGTTTGATTGTAAACTCAAGACAAAGGAAAAGATTGCTGCAAAAATCCCATCACCGTTTTGGTCCTTTTGTATGTGAAAATAAAAACTTTCAACCAAAAACACTTGAGTAGTGTGAGAAATTGTAATAACATGTTGCATATCTATCAGCGCTGTATTTATAAAGAAAAATAAGAATTGGTGACATTCAAAAAGCTATTCGGGGGATTTATAACAATGTTTTTGACCGATGAATCATAGTCTTGTTCTCTCTTCATAAAACTGAACTGTTCCTTTTTTATTGTACTTCAAGGCTTTGCTGGATATCATCATTGACAATGAAATTCATTTGATAACTGGTGATGTGTCTTCTTTAAAAAAATAATTTTGCAACTAATTGAAATATCATGAAAATTAACCAGTAATATTTAAATTACACATATTTATACACTTAAGTAGTCATGCCGTCAAATGTCAGTCATCTTTTCACCTTGCCAGCAGTTTATATCGGTGTGCACTTTACACCTTACAGTTCAATGTTTACTGTTTAATGTAATCGTGTACTTTACTGTTTAATATGCACTCTATTATTATTATTGTTAATTTCATGTCACTGTGGGATTGTGCGAAAAGTTTTCTTGATTCCTCTGTATGTCGAGTACATGCGGAAAAATTGACAATAAAGCTGACTTTGACTTTGACTTTGAAGTATTTGTCATCAAATAATTCAAAACAGAACTATTCAATTGGGTGTACATGTTTTTTTCAGAACAGTGTACGGAAAGAGAAAAATAAATCGACCAAAAAATGAAAATGGTTCATCTTTGCAACCAGCTATTCAATTTATCGCTCCGCTTTGACAATAAAGGTTTAGCACACCTCCAGCCACTAGATGGCAGTAGAACAAACTAATTCAACTGTCCACATGATCCTCAAATGATTGTACAACGAAGAAGAAACATAAATTCAACATGGCGACCTAGTGGAACTTCCATGCTCGTTTGTTGACAAGTATTCTTCATTGAGTTTGTGCACGAGTTGAAGGTTTCCCATCAAAATCATGTCGAGAATTATTGTCAAAAACCTCCCGAACGGGGTAAGTAATGTTTCCCGCGAGCAGACAACAACGCGAAGGTTCTTCTTTCAGTCCGTGTGACCCTTTGCCTGTTAAACTCGTATCCAGATGAAGGAGGAGAGGTTCCGGGCGATGTTTGCGGATTTCGGCACCCTAACAGACTGCACCCTGAAGTTCACAAAGGAAGGAAAGTTTCGGAAATTCGGTTTTGTTGGATTCAAAGCAGAGGAAGATGCGGAAAAGGCTCTGAAGCACTTTAACAAGAGCTTCGTGGACACATCCAGAGTGACGGTACGGAGTCCTGCGTCCAATCTTTCTCGTCACATGTTCTTTTACCTGCATATGAAAACGTGTATTTGTCCGTAGGTGGAGATGTGCAAGGCGTTTGGAGACCCGACTAAAGCGAAACCGTGGAGTAAGCATGCTAAGAGCTCAGTGCCGGACAAACCCTCTGGCCCGACTGACAACCCTTGCACGAAGGTACCTCTCGAAAAACTATGACAGCTTCCTGTGTGTAATCCCACACTGACTGACTGCTGACCCATGGGCAGATGACATGTTTGTACTTGATTCAGCCACAAGCCGAAGCTGTGTCAATTCCGAGACAATTTGTTTTGTTTCAGGAAAAGAAGACAAGAACTATCAGTGCAGTGGCAAATGTGAGTTGGAGTGTAATCTTTCTCTTGTCAAGTAGCCACTGTAGTGCTTATCGATATCATTTGGCTCAGCCTGACTCATGTCTATAAACACATCTTAGTTTTGTTTTCTTTGACATATTTTTGGGATCTTGTTTAAGTTTGAATTTGATGTTTTTCTACTGCATTTCTTTTGAGAATTTTGAAATGTAAGGGCACTTCTAGGTAGCAGGTTCATACATCCTGTGTAACAATGGCAGCGGAACCAAATACCCTGAATTGATACCCAGAATTAAATTATTTACATGTGTCAATTTGAAATTTGACATGTTTTGATTTATTTTTAAAGATTTCGAAGGCCTCAAACCTATTATGATATTATTTCCATGACCTCATGCCCCCTCACTTCTATTTGCACTTTTGTATTTTGGAGAATCTAAGGTAGCTCCAACCTATTTTGATATTATTTACATTACCTAATGAACCTTTACTTGTATTTGCTCCTTTGTGTTTTGAAGAATTGAATGTACCTTGGTTTAGTTTTCATGGTTTGGTGCTTCTTGAGCTCTGCAGAAACAAGAAAAATGTTTTTTTATATAACCTTCTTTGTTTTCTTTTCCCATTTTTTAATTAAACACATAAACACAAGTCAAGTAATCATCTTTTAGTCTTTTTGTTGTTGATTGTTGCCAGTGCCAAATAACAAAAGCTTTAGTTAGAATATATTTAAACAAATACAATAATTTGGTCTTTGTAATTTTGTTTTTATGTTTAACCCCACACATTTCAATTTAAAGAAACCATTAAGTCCAGGTATTACATGTTGCTTTTTAATTCTTTACCGTGTCTCAGCTGGAGGAGGACGAGGGATTCAAGGAGTTTCTGTCAGTGCATCAGAAACGCAACCAAGTTCCAACATGGGCAAATGACACGGCTCAGCAGCCAGTCAGCAAGGACAGTGGAGAGACGAAGATCAAGAAGTCCTCTGCTGAAGATGACTACCTCAACTTTGATTCGGACCAGTCAGAGGATGATGAAGAGGAGTACAGTGAAGATGAAGGTTGGAAAAGGGGGTTTCATTTTTTGACCGCACACTTTCATGAGAATCAAGCTCTCTGTTTTGCAAACCAGATTTTCAGGTCTGTGTGTAGGATACCAGGCTCCTGAGCCCGGCATAAGCTGACCTTTACTCTGGATGAATTTATTGGGCTCATGTTCTGTTTTACAGCTGCCAACAAAGAACCGCTAGAGTCCGGCTTGTCAGACATGGAGTATCTGCGCTCGAAGGTGGTACAGGGCGGGACTGGGGGCACAAAGGAACCGAGTGAAGAGGAGGGTGATGGTGAGGAGGAGGAAAATGAAGATGAGACTGTTGTAACCGTGCAACACAGAGACAAAAAAGACACCCAAAAGAAAAAAAACAAGGTCAGTTCAGAGGACCAGAAGCCAGGAAAGGCGAAGAAGAGTGCCCAGCAAGAGGTAACTTATGAATCTTCTCTTCGTGCAATACTTCCAATCCTGGAAATGTTCAGTGTCCAATCCTTAGGTTTTGCTCCCTTCAGACAGAGCCAACGACAGACTTCACAGTGAAACTCAGAGGGGCTCCGTTTAATGTGAAAGAGGTAAATTAGTCGCGGCTTCCAAATGTCGGGACGATATAGTAAAATCACGAAGTGTGACCGCATGTCATTTTTGGTCGATTGTCAACAGCAACAAATACGAGAATTCATGACTCCGCTGAAGCCTGCAGCCGTAAGAATTGGGAAAAATGAAACCGGCAATAGAACGGGTGAGCGTTAACTGTGCATCTTCCATTTCAATCTGGAGAGTGATTTAATATTTAGATTCACATGTAAATGTGTGTTCATCACTGTGTTTCAGGCTATGTATATGTGGATCTGCATTCTGAGGAAGAAATCGAAAAAGCCTTGAAGAAGAACAAAGATTACATTGGTGAGAGACGGCGGTTCATTATCTAGTGACCAGAGAGACTCAAACCAGGGTGGGAATGTATCGGGCAGGTGAACAGAACCAGAAGGGTTTGCGGCATCAGTTTAAAAAAAGGAATTTTAGCTTTTCATCGCAAAGGACCGTTTTTAATGAATATTTGAAAATGTTTGAAAATGAGTTTTATCAGCGTACAAAAGCTAAATGCGAATTGTCTGCAAAAAAAAGAAATCAGAAGCATTTTATTGATTCTCAAAAGAAGTGCATTTTTTATGCAATCATTTGTCATCTATTATCATGCCTGTATGTATTTTATAGTGAAATTTTTGTCATGCTGACGATGTGATTTTGATTTCAGGCGGGCGTTACATAGAGGTTTTTCGCGTGGACGCCTCAGGCTGGAGAAAGCACGAGAAAAAAGACAAATACATTGACAAAAACTTCACCAGAAAGCTCAAGGACGATGAGGAGGAGGAGGATGTTGCAGAGTCGGGACGACTCTTCATTAGAAATCTCCCTTACACTTGCACCGAGGAGGAGATTAAAGATTTATTTTCCAAACATGGTGAGTTAAAAGCCATAATTACAACACAGATGTCCAGAGGAAGCCTCCACCTCCTGAAATAACCCTTTTTTTTTTTTTTTTTTACAGGTCCTTTATCCGAGGTGCTCTTCCCAATTGACAACTTGACCAAGAGGCCTAAAGGCTTCGCTTTTGTAACATACATGATTCCAGAGAACGCTGTGACAGCCCTGGCTCAGCTCGATGGGCACATATTTCAGGTACGTCCATCCTTAAGGCAAAACAGCTGTTGAAAGCTTGGTTTGCGAATAGATCTCTTAATGCAATCCGCAGGGCAGGATGCTCCACCTGCTCCCTTCGACGCTAAAGAAAGAAAACGCTGACTCCTCGGATGCAGCTGGTCCCGGCTCTTCATCTTATAAACGTCTAAAAGATGCTAAAAACAAAGCTTCCAGCACGAGGTATGCATATTTTTTTGTCAGCGCTCCAATGCTTGTAGCTTTTTACATTTTTCTTATGTTTACACATGGTTTCTCGTCTGTCTATAAGCTCGCATAACTGGAACGCCCTGTTCCTGGGCACAAGCGCAGTGGCTGATGCCATCGCAGAAAAATACAACACCACAAAAGGCCAAGTCTTGGACCACGTAACGCATCAACCCGTGTTTCTATAATAACACTCTCCACAACACTTCTGGCATCCCCAGATTAACAAGTTCAAATAATCCACACTGCAGGAATCAAAGGGCAGTGTTGCAGTGAGGATGGCTCTTGGAGAGACACAGATCGTCCAGGAGACTCGGCAATTTCTACTGGACAATGGTGTGAGTCTGGACTCCTTTAGTCAGGTATGTTCAATTGTGTACCATAAAATTCCCCGTCCCCTTCACACAGTTCCATCCCATCAGCTCAAATTCATTTCAGGCAGCCGGAGAACGGAGCACCTCTGTGATTTTGGTGAAGAACCTTCCGGCCGGAGTAACCGCGTCCGAGCTGGAGGAGCTCTTCTCGCCCCTCGGCTCCCTGGGCCGTGTCTTGCTGCCGCCCTCCGGGCTCACCGCCGTCGTCGAGTTCCTGGAGCCGACGGAGGCAAAGCGAGCCTTTACCAAACTGGCCTACAGCAAGGTGCCTTCCCGCTGCCAAATCGAAAAACTTGTATGTATTTGTGAGGAGAGGCTTCACACGCTTGTACTGACTTAACTGTATCTCTAAAATGTCTTAGTTCCACCACATCCCGCTGTATCTGGAGTGGGCACCTATGGGAGTGTTTGTGCCAGGCAAACCAGGTGAGGTCACCCTAACAAAAAGGTGACTGTCAGGTATTTTTTATAAAAGATTAATAAATGTTTCTAACAATGTTTTGTTTGACACGTCAAATCAAGTTTCGCATAAAGTAGATGAAGTGAAAGAATTGAAAAAGGCAAAGGAGGATCAAGAAGAAGAGGAAGAAGAAGAGGAGGAAGAAGATTACGCTGAAGGTTCCACACTGTTCATAAAGAATCTCAATTTTGGCACGACAGAGGAGAAACTGCAGGAGGTTGGTTAAGGTTATATTCTTATCATTATATCATATATTATATATTTTTTTCTGTTCAATAAAGGACATGTCACACATGTAACCCCGTGATTTATGTCTCCAATTTTCTCACAGACGTTCTCCAAATGTGGAAAGGTCGCATCGTGTACAATCTCCAAGAAAAAAGATAAAACAGGTACCAGGCGCTCAGATTGATCCCTCACTGATTAAAAAAAAAAAAAAAATTGGCTGAAAATTGATGTTTTTTGTCTTAGCTCTATTTAATAGATGAAAAGTTGAAGTAACGAGGACATTTTATGTTTCATTTGAACTTCAAATGTGTATATCTTGACTGAGATTAAAAGTGATACAGATTTAGATGTACTAGATTTAAATGGAACTTCTTAATTATTTCAAATAATTTAAACTGTTGTAGTGCGCAGAGATAATGATGGTTATTATTTAGTGATGTGAATGAATTTCCCCCCTCAAAACCATAGACAATGTATTTTTTGTGTATTTTAAGCAGTTGTCACCACTATTAAGCAGTGCCATTGGTTTGACTTTCAGGCAAAATGTTGTCCATGGGCTACGGTTTTGTTCAATATAAGACGGCTGAGGCGGCGCAAAAGGCCCTGCGGCAGCTCCAGGTACCGGCCCCGTCTTCTCTAACAAGAAACAAAACAAAACCTGCAGCTTGGTTATAAAGGTAATATGAGGTCTTTCTGTCTCACGTCCACCAGCACTGTTCTGTGGATGATCACCAGCTGGAGCTGAAGATTTCCCAGAGGGCTACAAGGTTGACATTCGAACCCTCCGTGTTTTGTTTTTGTTTCTTTTTCAACACAGAATAGTTAAATAGTAAAATAAGGACTTGCTTAAACCGAAGATTTGAAGTCTTCGTCATCGACTCGTAACATTGCATAACGTGGTAGCCATTCAACATCGGTAAACAAAAGTCATCATCCGTCACCAGTGTGCTGAAATTAGAGGCCTCCTGATTTCAGACATACAAGCAAAATCTTAATTTATTGCTACCCGGGCTTTGTAAAATTACAACAATCCTCGTGAATGTATACAAAGTATATTCCACGCAGCTTTCTGCAGTACATTGTTTTTCATCTACTATACAGTATGTGCAGTACCTTTTGAGAAAACTACAGGACTACATTTTTGGTTAAAATTGCTATTAAAGCATGGAGTTACTCGTGATATCTATCAAATGTGACAAATGTAATAAAAAAAATAAATTTAAAAAAACGCTTCTTTCGCAGGGCAACCGAGGTGTCGGGCAAGAAGAAGCAAGCACAGAAAAAGCAGACCGGGTCCAAGATCCTGGTGCGCAACGTCCCCTTCCAAGCCACCGTCAGGGAAATACGGGAGCTTTTCTGGTAGCCGCCGCACACATCCCTATGCTGCTCCTCGCTTGGGAGGATTGGAGGATTTTGAGAGACGCCGAAATTTCTTTTGTCTCCTCAGTACGTTCGGAGAGCTGAAAACAGCCCGCCTGCCGAAGAAAGCCGCCGGAACTGGGAACCACAGAGGTTTCGGCTTCATCGACTTCATAAGCAAACAGGACGCTAAGGTTTGTGTTTCGGGGACGATCGGGAAAATCTCGTCTTGTGGCGACGAGGGTATATTATTGTGGTATTAAGTGATATAACTCCGTTTGCTTCGCTCCACAGAGGGCATTTGCCGCGCTGTGCCACAGCACCCATCTGTACGGGAGACGCCTTGTCCTGGAGTGGGCCGACAGCGAGGAAACCGTGGAGACGTTGAGGCGGAAAACGGCCGAACATTTTCACAGTAATTTTTTATTTTTTATTTTCGTTAACCACGGAGTTCTTAACCGCTTTGCATGTCATCGAATCCTTGTGAATTCATTCATTTGTGCCCCGTGTGTGTCGTTTCTTTCTCAGCGGCCAGCAAAAAGCAACGCAAATCAGACGTTTTGGAGGGAATTCTAGAGAACATGGAAACAGACGCAGATGCGGAGGACTGATTTCTCTTCCTGTTTGGAAGCCCAATCAGTGGAGCAGATCATGTTTGTTAACCAGCTGTTGAACTAAAAGCAAATGCCAATCGCGTTTGCAACTAAATCTTCTTTTTTCAGGCGGTCTGTGTTTGTCCACGGGATCCTCTGGATTTACTATTCCATCACAGTGAAATGTCTTTTTTTTTTTTATATAAAATTTTATCTTATGTTTTAAAAGAAAAAAAAAAGGGTAATTTTCTTGATTGTGTGTTTGGGAAGAGCTTTTATTTTGATAATCACCGTTCACGTGATTTGCGGTCGTCCCCCTGTCACATGACTCGTCCATCGTCATTCAGAAAGAGAGGCACCGCCGAGATGATCGTCCTCGGGGGGTTTTCGACCTTTTTTGTCATTTCGTGTTTATTTAACTACAATCACCCGTCGGCCGGAGCCGAAATCCGAACCGCCGTCATCGACGCGGACACCGGTCGGCTCTCAGTGGTGGACGGGCATCGCGGAGACTTCGTGGCGTGGGTAAACTTCACCGACAGCATCGAGACGTCGGGGTGAGCTGTTAACGCCGGATCGCGGTTATTGACGGCTGGGTTTTAGCCACTTTATTAAATTACATGTTTAATTTACCCCTCCCCCCCAAAACAGCTCCATATGCAAGAAGTAGCACACAGATCGCGTGATAGAACAACAACAAATAGGTCAGTGGGAAGGAGGAAGAGAAAGCGTTGCAAAGCGCCTTTGAATTATAACGCCCTTTAAAAAAAGGGCCTTATAAATAAAATTTTAAAAAGTGACAGAAAAAGGGTATCCTACCCTATTCCTGCATCAAGGTAAGTCAAAGAAGCACAACGGTTGGGTAGGAATTACTTATAGTGGTGTAACAATTGAACCACACACACATTTCCATCTCCACAATATCATAATAATGGGGTTTGCAAAAAAGGCCCCGACAGAGGCCCTTATATACATATTATATATATATATATATATATTTATTTATTTATTTTTTAGATTACATTATATTAAACTTTACAGGACGACAAAAGGCATTTTAGCATCGAACCACAACTGTAAAAAAAAAGCAGCAGGTTCTGATATAATAAATAAACTAACAGTATTCACATGGTATATTGTGTCAATAATTTACCAGTGATTTACAGACAGGGTACTGTGAACTTATTACACAGGTGGATATGAGCATTAAATATAGTAGACAATGAACAGGAACTATGGACATGATATACAAGTAGGAATGTACAGTTAAGTTATGCTATACAAAAATACAGTTGAAATGGGCATTAAATAGTAGATAAATAAAAATCGACAGCAGGTGCCTGGTGTTACTACTCTGTTATTGATGTTTCCCAAATCCTGCAGATAATTAAAAAAAGAAAAAATTGGTAAGTTTCGAAATGAAAAGTGGATCTTCACTTCCATTTTCTTTTATTTATTCACACGTTATATTGTTTCAGCTGGTCTTTCTTGGAGGTCACAACCAGCAGTCAGTACAATGACAGCATTCAGGCGTACGCTGCCGGTGCAGTGGAGGCTGCAGTCACAGCCCAGGTCAGCCCTTTGCACCGCAGACAAGGTTTCCTTTTGATAAAAATATTTTTAAAAAAACAACAACAAATTACTGAAAACTTAGAGCTTGATGTGTATGTCTGTTTTAGCTCATCTACAAGCACTGGATGAACACATTAATGGATTACTGTGGGCCCTTTGCTACTGATTCTGGTTACTGTGAACGTCTCAAGACTTTCATCACAAGCAATCTGCAATGGGTTCAGGAGCAGATCGAGAAAGGGCCAAATTCACCCTATTGGTACCAGGTACCGCACTCTATGTTCTGTTATTATCATTGGAAATAACACGACAATAAACAGAAGCCTAAATAAAGTACACAGAAACGACCTGCATTTCACATTTCTTTTGCACTTCAGGTGAACCTGGTACTGCTGCAGCTGAAAGGTCTGGAAGACAGTTACAATGACGAACTGTCATTTCCGACAGGCCCATTCTCCATCAACCCTTTTGGGTTTCTGTAAGTAGACAAATCCAGTTTTTACTTGTTTTGCAGATTTCTACATTTCTCCCTCATACGGCTCTCGGCTCTGCCCAGGCTTTTTCAAATGGGCGGGGATCTCGAGGACTTGGAATCAGCCCTGAATAAATCGAGCCAGATGAAACCTCTTGGATCCGGCTCCTGCTCTGCTCTCATTAAGTTGCTGCCAAACAATAAGGAGTTGTTTGTAGCGCATGACACCTGGAACACCTACCAGTCAATGCTGAGAATCATGAAGAAATACAACTTTGCCTTCAAAGTTTCTCCTTTAGGTAGCCGAAATAGCCAGACTCCACCTTGGTGTCATGATTCTTTGTACCTAATATTTTTTGTGCATTAATTTCAGCTTTAAAATGGCCTCAAATCCGAAAATTGTCAGATTTTCAATACCTTAATCCGTCTTAATGTACCCTTTGCTTTTTCAGATAATGTTTTTCTTCCCGGAGGTACACAGGCATTCTCCTCTTATCCTGGCTCCATCTTCTCTGGAGATGACTTTTACATCCTAAGCAGTGGCTTGGTGAGCGGTCTTGTCACCCGATGATTAATCTTAACCTTAATCGTACAGAAATACATTTCTTTCAATGAGTTTTACTTATCGATCCAAAATAAGCGGACTAAATTGTTCCTCGGTTTTTAATGTATTTTATGTCCGCAGGTTACCCTGGAAACCACCATCGGTAATAGCAACCCTGCTCTGTGGAAGTTTGTACAGCCCAAAGGTACAGTCATGGAATGGCTGAGGAACATCGTGGCAAATCGCTTGGCAGTTACCGGGAAGGGATGGGCAGAGCTGTTCAGCAAGTACAACAGTGGAACGTAGGTCTTTGACTTCCACGATACTGCTTTGCTCAGTTAGATTCTTCTAAGCTATGTTCCGGGATCCATGCTCTTCCATTGATCATGAGTTTGTTTGACCTTTGGCTGCCATGTGGTTTTGTCGGAGTGTCAGAAAGCAGAAGAAAAGGCTTACAATCAGCAGTAACACAGAGTGAACATCATCATTATGTTTCTTTATGTTTCACATTAAGCTGTGATAACAATCATAGGTTTGAAGATGGTCTGATCAGTTTGGACAGAATGTGTGTTTGTTTTATAGGTACAACAACCAGTGGATGATTGTAGACTATAACCGCTTCACTCCAGGCACGACGGCCAAGGAAGAACTCTTTGTTGTGTTGGAGCAAATTCCGTAGGTTTTTTCCCCCGGTTTTAACCAGCACAAGAGATTGTCTTTTTTTTGCTTTAGTTCATCTCTTAGAGTAAGCTTTTCCTATCTTTTAATGCTGCAGTGGACGCATTGTCTTCGCTGATAAAACCCAGGAATTGCTGAGCAAAGGATACTGGGCAAGTTACAACATACCGTAAGTTGCCAGGTTGGAAACATATAATTCTATGGTGACTGTGTCGAAATGGACTCGAACGTGCCTATTGTGAGTTTCATCTCGGGTATAATTGTTTTCGGCATTTGGCTAAACATTTAATTTTGTCTAATCATGCGTAGGTATTATGAGGAAATATTCAACGCCAGTGGCTGCAATGAGCTGGTTGAGAAGTTTGGTCCATGGTTTTCTCTGAACCAGAATCCTCGGGCTCAAATATTTAAGAGAAACCAGACAGCTGTCACGGATGTGGACTCAATGGTTCGCCTAATGAGGTAAATTCTGGACGCTTAGTGATGACATTGGTGTCACATACTAGACTTGTCCTCATAATGCAGACAAATTAGATTTTAAACTCTGATTGTGCAGATGTTGTTATTCCAGTTATCACCAACTGCAATTTCCCTCCATAGATATAATAACTTTATGGAAGACCCTCTGTCACGGTGCGAAGGCTGCAATCCACCTGCAAACGGAGAGAACGCTATCTCCGCCCGATCAGACCTGAACCCAGCTAACGGCACATATCCCTTCGGCGCCCTCAGACAAAGATCCCACGGAGGCACAGACATGAAGGTTTTTATTCATCTTGTTCATTCTCATTACATTACTGTCTGTTACTCTGACAGGCTTTTCCTCTAAGATGCCAACATTTAGACCAGGTCCATCGACCAGGGGATTCAGAGAAGACCCAGAGTCCTTTATTATTTGGTTTAGATAATGGTATTTCTGTGAAGAAAAGCAATAGCAAGCACGGAGGAAAGAGCAGGCTTCAATTTGAATTATTAGGTCCAGAAAATGTCAGTGTGGTTCACTTTCTAAGCATAAGACTCAGCAATGTATTTGTTTCAGTGTGAAAGGGATGTCAGCGTTTCTCCGTCAAAGCTGTAAAAAGCTTCCGCGATGTCAAAGTGCAGCGGTCATCTCCATCCTTTTTCCTTGTATAATCAATAACTTTGTGACACCGGAGAGATGTTTTTTCAAACCTGTTACTCTATGCGTCTGTGCAGATGACTTCATTTGGAATGGTTGATCAGTACGGCATGCTGGCAGTCAGCGGGCCGACGTGGGACCAGGTGCCGCCCTTCCAGTGGAGCACTTCCCCTTACAAAGACCTGCTGCACATGGGTCACCCTGATACATGGGCATTTAAGCCGATCAAAGTCACCTGGACTCCTTGATTGTGACTATGTTGTACATACAAGAGGTGTAAAGAATGTAATGGATGTGTGATGGCCATTTTGATAAAGGGAAATAAAACAATAAAATCAGTGTGACACACAAGTATTAACAAGTATTAACTGCAATACATTTTTTCCATAATAAAGACTCTTATAAATTTCCTGTTTTAAATTGTGTGTTTCTATGTCAAATTGATCTTATTTTGTCTTTTTTTTCTAAATATCTACTAAGTGGATGAAGTTGTGCAATGTTTACGGACAAAAAGAACCTTTGAGAACAATACTTGAAATTCTATTCTGCAAATGTACACGTTTCTCCATCAGATCTCTTGTTTTGCATTTATTTACTGACGATGATAAAATAGAAACTCCTTTTCGTGTTTTTTAAAATAAAGTTTACTGATGATTTACACCTTTTAAGTCCTGAGCAAGTTACATTTTACTCAATATTCATACAATATTCACGTTTCAGGATGCAAATTCATTTCAAAATAACAAATATGACATTTCTTCGTTTGTTCTGTAGTTGAACTAAACGTAAGATATGAATGGACAACCACTCGAACCACCAGAACATGCATTAATCGTGCAAAGCTGGAAGTGACCGCCTTTGTCTATGGTCACGTGACACGTCATCGTCGTCATCGCGGCTGTATACTGTCGTAAACCGACGGCTCTGTCGTAAACGCGCCCTCGTTCTGTTATCTTTACGCCCTTTCGACGGAACTTTAAACTTGTTGAAATGTGGAGTTCGGGAAAAACAAAACGCTGTTAGCACAGCGGAACCCGTGACATGATTCCTGTTATATGCTCGAGTTAAGGTATGAATTTCGTCGTTTATCCGTCGGGGTTTAGTTTGTCAGTGTGATGTTAGCCATAAACACAGTTGGTTTCTTTAACATACGGCTGATTTGCTTACAACCTTGAACATCTCCTTTTACTCCCATGTCACGTTGTGTCAACATTAATGCAAAAAGTATTGTATTAATTTAAGAAAACCCCGTGGTGTCTTCAGATTATGAAGTTACAGTTGGTTCCGGGGGGCAACAAAAGTCACAAGTGGAAGTATCTGTCAACTTTAGTGAGCTTTTATTACTGAAATAGTTTGAAAAATACAGTTGGCAGGTACGTGGACTCCGGAGCCAAAGTGTCGGATTGTGTTTATATGGAGCCAGATCGCAACACTGTTGTCCCGTGAAACTTTATATATAGAGCCGTCTGCCTTGCATATAGAGCAGGTCTTCTTTTCTTTTAGACTTTTCCCTTCAGGGGTCGCCACAGCGAATCAACCTTCTCCATCTAACCCTATTCTCTGTAACCTTCCTCTCTCACGCCAACTAACTTCATATCCTCTCTCACTACATCCTTCTCTTCAGTCTTCCTCTAAACCTCCTGCCTGGCAGCTCCAATTCTGGCATCCGTCTACCAATATATTCACTAGCCCTCCTCTGTACATGACCGAACCATCTCAGTCTTGCTTCTCTGACCTTCTCTCCAAAACATCTAACATGTGCTGTCCCTCTGATAGACTCATTCCCAATCCTATCCATCCTCTGCACTCCCAAAGAGAACCTCAACATCTTCATCTCTGTGGCCCCCAGCTCTGCCTCCTGTCTTTTCGTCATTGTCAATGTCTCCAAACCATACAGCATCGCTGGTCTCACCGCTGTCTTGTAAACCTTTCCTTTCATTCTGGCTGATATTCTTCTATCACAAAGAACCCCTGAAACTTTTCTCCACCCATTCCAATGTGCTTGAACCCATTTCTTAACCTCTTTTCCACACTCTCCGTTGCTCTGGACTGCTGACCCGAAGTACTTGAAATCCTCCAACTTCTTGATCTCCACTCCCTGTAGCTTAACCGTTCCACCCGGGTTCCTCTCATTCACACACAAAAAGTCAGTGTTACCTGTAGAGCAGGTCTGGACCACAATCTTCTAAATGATTTACAAAAAAACAAAACAAGTGAGCAAGCACTGAGTGACAGTGGCTAGGAAAACCGCCGACTGACATATGCTTATTTTCATTCATTGATGAAGGGACGTGAGTGGGGACATTAGAGGAATGAGAGTGTCTCATGGGATATATGCTGTGTTCGGCAATAGCCATGAAAACACGAGTTACTGAAACATTTCTCCCTGCTGTATTCCAGGTCTGTGTAAGTCGGATGATGGCGTGGCTGCTGTACACCAACCTTCGAGATTATATATCCCAACATCCCCCCGTGGTGACCTTTGTCCTATGTTTGTTAACTCTGGCTGTCTCCTTAATTAGCATTAGCTGTTACTGCTATAATCACACCCTACCTAACCCCGACACAACAAGGGTAGGTGCCTCTTAATCTGTATTTATTGTGGTAAATAGGGCTTTTGCATTTGGATCCAGTGTCCAATAATAAGTCATGCTAACTGATATCCTGCCGGCTATCACTTTGCTACTTTGTCAATAAACTCTTTCAAACACTAAGCATATCATTGAAGTTGTATGAACATACATTTCTTGTGTTTTAAGTCGCACTGTTCTGCTTACCAGATTGCCTTTTTTCTCTTAGGACTGGAACCATCTTCTGTCCACCTTGTCACAGTTCCATCTTTGTGGGAAAGCCACTCAAAGCTCAGTAGAGCCACTTTCTCAAACCTCCCCTCTTCTGACAATGCCGAAAATAGAAGCAGATACATTAGTTAACTCCACAAAGTCTCTTCCTGCTGTCATGCATCTCAAGGTTCCTCTAACTGTGACATCCAATTCAGACAGTGGCTCTCTGAAAGATGTTAAACTATACACAACCCTGACAGCCAGCCAGCTGCAACTTGAAGGTTAGTTTTACCCAGGAGGGGATCTGATCTGGAATCAAGTAAATGCAGGTACAAGCAAATATTTGAATCACTAAACGATTAATTTACTCTTCAGGGAATGATATTGTCAGTGTGAGCCTGGACGTCTTGTCTGAAAATGCGACTTTTACCTGCCTCACTATAAATGCACAGACAAACCTCCTGCCCATGAGTCTGTGAGTTCATCCACTTAACCAAATAACCAAATGCTTAAGTGAAAAGAACAAGGTCTGTTGTGTCATTAATTAACTATCTTTGTATTATGTTCTTATGCTGTATTTTTTCTGTAAAGACTTCCTCCAAAGTGTTCCACTTCACAGAGAAGCCTTTCATCCATCGAGGTAGAAGCGACGAGTCAGCTTCCCACAGAATCACTATTTTGCTATAGTCTTCACTCCAGGAATGATCCAGCACTCACCATCATGCTAACAGAGGTACAATCTGCTAAAGCTGAACAAATGAATAATTCCCACAAATTCCCATTGTCAATTTTTGTCCTTTTCTCTAGGAGGAACGGTGGTTGGCAGTGCGACATCTTCTGGAAGTCAGTTTGTGTCTGCTAGGAGTTTGTTTCATACTTTGCTTAGCTGTTAGTTGGACACGCTAACTGAATGACAGCTATGGTCAGAAGGGACTGGAGCCACAAAATGTAAATGTTCTTGTTTGTGTTGTGCAATTTTTAGATACTTATTCAAATTGTGTTATTGATTGTTTTGGTTTTTTTGGACCCTATGCTACTTTAAAATGTTGTAATATTGATATGAAAGCCTAGGCTATGAAACATCTGAAAATAGTTTCAATATGTATGTTTGATTTTTAAAGGGGATGTCATCAGAAATAATTCTGCTATACAATGACGATATTATATAGATGATACCATATAATTGATTTGTTTGAGCACATCCAGTAGATATCTTAGCACAATATGAAGTGCTGCAAAGACAATTTAAAATAATCTGATTGCTTTTATATTGCAGGAGTCTTCGATAGAACCGCGGAATTTCCCAATACCTGACTAGAAGAATGCTTGAATTTCATCTCTGCAGTTGAGAAAGAACACTTATTTTGTTTTTAAAGTCATAATGCCATCAAGATTACCTGATTTGTTTTTTTTATTTTATTTTTGGAGAATTCAGCATTTTCAGACCTTCACTTGTCAAGTGAAGAAACGTTTGGCAACTTAAGCTACTGCTGATTAAATTACGACCACCATTCTCAAAGTAATTTCTCCTTCAACTAGTTAGAGTAGGTACTCTTTTACCACTTGCATTTAAAAGGGCCAAATGTACTTTCTGCAGTCTGGTCACATTTTATTGTAGAATAAACCCTGGTGAGCACTGTCAGTGCCTATACAGAAAAGGGTATATGTCCGTGTTGGATGGATGATGTCAACACATTTTTTGGCGAGTTGACCATTGAGTATGACCCATCGCAATATGGGGATGCCAGCCCTCTGCATGAATCACTTGTCCTTCTTATTGCAGCATCAAGTCTTTGTGTTTTTCAACATTATTTTTCATTTTCACAAACAGGAACTGTGTGCATTCCTTTGACTTCTGTTATGGGACCACAATCCCTCCATTTTTAATGTGGACAACAATTCACTGTTTGTTGGAATATTTTTGGCTTCTTTTGGCTGATATATACTCACATTGTGTGAGTAAAACTTTGGGTTTGTGACCCTTCAATGCCATTCAGTGACAGATAGTAGTGCTCTGTGTGGTAAAGATCCTCACCTTCAAATGCACAGGCATACATAGCTGTACGTTGAACCCTTTTTCCTTCTCACGAAAGGTGGAAAGAGGGACTTTTTTTATAACTATTCCTAGGCACCCGAGGGAAGGCTTTGTGTGGCTTCAATGTTGCTCTGCATTCCCATTGGTTTTGGAGGGCTACAAGTGTCTGAGGTTCCATGAGTCTAATATGTTGAAGTTCCTTCTCCTGGGGAGGTCTCCTTAAAGGGAAGGCATGTTGTCACGCTCATTTCCATACACTCTGTAATTTAAGTAGGAGTTCTACTTTGCTGAATTCTTATAAAAACTTAAATTATGAACACTATTTGTCACTCTTTCATGCTGCAGCTCATGAGTTGGGTCATTCCATTTCAAGCCTGCCAAGTTCAGCGCTTAAGGTAACAGGTTTGTCTAAGTTTGTACTGCATGAGCAATGTTGTGTGATGTGAACAACACATGTAATCCAAATTGTGAAGTTAGGTGTGAATGAAAACCTGCAGCAAAGACAGATTGGAGCAAAACCATGTCGTTCCTGCTCGCTTTGTGCAATTAAACTTACAATAGAGTAATGAAATAAGAAAATTTAAATTCTGTTGAAACACACCCTGAAGTTTTGGGGGGAAAGGCTAAATATCAAGGTCCTTGGTCTGTAATATAGGCAATATTTTCATAGATAAAAAAAAGTGTAGTAAAATGTTGTTGAAAATATTATTTACTGTGGCCTTCATGTTGACTGCTATATTTTGGAGTAAGCAACATTTAAGTTGGATTAGTGTCTTCATAAAAAAGATACAAATTGATGCCATCACTAGATGGACATGAAGCAGATCATACGCTAATGCCTAAAATGAAACATGAATTATTGCATGAAAAGAACTTCCACTGTATCAAGGTGTTGCCATAGTGGCCACTGGATAAAATGCTGCTACACTATGTTGTATATGGTCCCCTAGGAAAATCCTTAGACCCTGGGATAAAATGTCTTCTGGTTAAAAACATTATGTGACTGAGGATTAAGGTTGTATACCTATAAATATAATAATAAAACCTTCGGGCTTAGTCAAGAAAGCCAATAAAAGTTAGAAGAGGATAAGTGTTTATGGATGGAGTCCTCCGAAGCCATAGGTGGCGCTAAAGAGAACAGTCTTCGAATATTCTTAGCGGCCATACGCCTGGAGATATCAGAACGTAGCAGAAGAAGAACCGATAATTCTCGTGAAGGAATCCATCTACTAAACGTAGAAGCGGTTGGATTTTCCGACGCGGCCTTTTGGATTTTGTTCATGTTGGGTAAAAGCAAACGTACTTCTATAAAGTGATCAAACCGACGTAGACGACGCGTTTGATACGTGGGAAACCAACACAAAGTCGCCACCATACGTGGAAGGCCTGTAAATCCGTGGAAATTGACTTGATACGGCTAACATCAGATGCATGTTTCCCCGCGTGAAGCTACCTAGCTACTGTCTCTGAACGGTCCTTTGGGTGCTAATATCTGCTAGTTAGCTCTGTTACTGTAACTCCCCGCTATAAACGGAAACTTTAATGTGCTGCACATTTATATTACGTCAGAAACACCCACACCAATCTTCGTTAAAAGTGACGTTGGTTATAGGAACTTGACCAGACCAGTGACTTCTGAATAGGAAAAACACAGGAGTTTTTGGTTTATTTAGTCCCCTTAAGCGCTCTTTGCCACAACAAACTGTTCACGAGAAGTCCTATTACTCACTTGGGGAAGGCTAGTGATGCTACCTTGTCCTCTATTATTAGCAGAGCGTCCATATCAGCTGATGTCATGTCTTGTAACTGAAAGGGGTGTTAGTTCGCGGACCATAACAATCTGTGGGGGGACATAGACAAGCCTGCTCATGGTGTTATTTTTCCTTTTTTTTAAAGGATGAAATCTTGTGAGTTGAGTTAATCTGGTCTGAAAGAGCACAGGAAGTACTTTTGGAAGGCCATGGCTTACTCCAGCTATAGTAACCTGAGTAGAGCTCAGCTTACCTTTGAGTACCTGCACACAAATTCGTAAGTATTACCTTTACATATTAATGCCCTTGAACCAACTGCACAACTATTGTGGTACATACACACACACATCCTTAACACCCCTTACAATAAAATGCACTTGAATATTAAAGTATAATTCCTTGTCCCTGAAAAAAATGATCATGCATGCAAAGAACAATATATGTGTTTGCATAAATGTGTGCCACCACCAATAATTTCATTGCTTCAGATGTTGGTGGTACTTAAAGTACATTTGAGAACAACCTACATCTTCTGGTTTTGATTTGGGAGAATAGGTATTAGCTGGGTTTAAAATGTGATGAGTTCTTCCGTAAAGGGATGATCCACGGCATTTATTTAACATGTCTGACAACACTGAGGTTCATTGAGCAGTAGTGTTGTGATGCGGATAGTCATTTAGACTTGAATTTAAGAAATAACCTTCAAGATATTTCCCACAAAAAGCAATTGAAAATATTTATGTGTATTTGGAAGGTGGTTAGAATATTGTTTTTTTGGACTCCAGAAGATCACACACACCTTTTCTTGATCCTGGACTAACTAAGATGATGGATTCTGTGTCCGCTATATACAAGTATTTTAAAGAAACTAAAGTTGGTCCTTCGAGCGCTGTTTTCTTGATAGAGGACACTCAAACTGACCAAAGTTGTATCCGTAGAAGAACAAAGATGTGTGTAAGTAACGATAAATGCAAATACATGAAAAAACATGAGCGCAACGTACACTGTGCTGATATGCCCTGAGTCTTTCCTGCTGTCGTGCTCCCATTAAGTATAAATATATACTGCCCAAAACAAGGGGAATCATTTTTATGATAAAAGTCATTTGATGCTTGGACAAATGGGTGATCTTCTATCATCGATGCCTCAAAGGCATCACTACTGTAAGCATTTTTCCCAACACAGCCATTTTACAAGGGCGTTGAAAGTACCTCGTCACCAAAACACAAATCCCAGTGTCTGTCATAGCATAGAAAAAGGTTTTAAAGTCTTTATAATGTAGCTTCAACCTCATTTTATATATTCTTGTTTTTTTTCCCCAACTTTAGTACATCATGCAGGAAGTTGTTTCGGTTATGGGGAAAAAAAAATGAAAGACATCTACACAGTGAATTCCTCCATTATTGCTGCACAGATCACCTGTGACATCCATCTGAATGAACTTGCTTTGATTTGTAACTGTCATTTCACTCCATGTCTCTATGCTGCTCATTTCAGAACATGATTATTTTCTCCATGAATATATTTAGCTACCTGTAACTCATACACTATAAGCCTGTTTTAAGTTCAACCCAAATGCATTTTTTGCTGTAATTTTCGAAGGGCAATTAGAAAAACATCACCTGATTTGCCCAGTCCTAAATGACTTGAAATCCTAAATCTCTTGATAGGTATTACTGACTATGTGATAATAGCTATCACAAACATCCCAATATATAACTTGCAATTGATTTCAAAACTCATGGAAAAGTATTAAAATCTCCACTAAATATACCCAGTTTTGATGGTATTTGGAGAATTTTTGGATTGTTTGTTTTGCACAATAAATTGTCTTTTTTTTCATGAAGGTAAAAATATTTTAGCAAAGATGGGAAAGCAACATGATTTGTTTTAAGCTTTTTAAAATCCCCAATTTTGACAAATTTGTTTAGTTTACTCTTGCACTGTTGCCTTATTGGACTATACAACGGATGATGTGTAATCAAATACCATCCGCAAACAAGTCAAGATATTCCACATACACATCCTGTCAATTGTGTTCTCTCTTTTTGACTAGCACACCCTATTAACTGTTTAAATCATTAGGTAGTGAATGAATGAAGTTGATGGTCTCTTTTTAGGACAACCCATGAGTTCTTATTTGGAGCCCTGGCAGAGCTTGTCGACAATTCCAGGTACATGGGATGAGAAATAATCACGGAATATTGGCCTGACAGTTTTATTCTAAGACTTATTTTTGGTCTCTGTTTCTTTTCACAGAGATGCTAACGCCACAAGAATTGACATCTACACAGGTATCCCTCATGTTAAACCCATCATCTATCAAACACTGAAGGTAATAAATGTATTCATCCCTTCTTCCCGCTTTGTGTCCAGAAAAAAGGCCAGAATTGCGAGGAGGCTACATGCTCTGTTTTCTTGATGACGGTATAGGAATGGACCCAAGTAGGTGTCACTTTATTATTTGAGACTTGGCTTCAGTGGTATTTTTAGTTCATCCATAAGGTATTTTTAGAGGCTCATTATTTGCCTCTGAAGACTGGATTTTCTTTCAAAAAATATGTTTTGCGTGTGTAAATCTGATTCTGAACACCTTTTATTAGATGAGGCAACACATGTGATTCAATTTGGAAAATCAAGCAAGAGGTCACCTGTGTCCACCCAGATCGGCCAATATGGAAATGGACTGAAATCGTAAGATCTTCTCAAAATTTGTCTCACAAATTCATGTCATTAATGCCTTTGGTGGTGTTAACAAAAGTTGCGGATAATATAAATTTGTGTCTTTCTGCAGAGGCTCAATGCGAATTGGAAGAGACTTCATCTTGTTCACAAAAAAAGGCAACGCGCTTACTTGCCTGTTTCTTTCGAGGACTTTCCATGAAGAGGAGGGTCTGGATGAGGTAGGTTTTGCTTTTGGAAAGATATTGGTGGGGGGGGGCTGGTCATCCACACAGGACAAAAATGTTTTGTATTGAGAGATCTAGAATAACTATTAAGCTTATGCACAACCATGTGTGTGTTTGTATACATATAAATATGTAGCTTAGGCTCTACTCTTTTAATGGGACCTGAAGCTGTTCATGTGTGCAGTAAAGCTTTTAAATCCTCAATCTTCAGGTAATAGTCCCTCTCCCATCCTGGGATTTGAAGACCAAGGAGCCACTGACCTCTGACCCAGAAAAGTACACCATAGAGACAGAGCTGATCTTCAAATATTCACCTTTTAAGAATGAACAGCAGTTGATGGAGCAGTTCAACAAAATTGAAAGTAGCAGTGGTAAATATGAACAAGTTTGTTTAAAAAAAAAAAAACTTGTCATACGGTCCAATCTGACAATTTGTACGCCCAAAAAATTTGATTGAATTAGGTCTACATACAAGGAAACTGATCCCCTGTAATCATTATCCAATTTTACAGTCTTTACTGTCGGGAAAGTATCTATTTGATATTGACTGATGCTCACCTTTGTGATATGCGGGTAGGTACTCTTGTCATCATCTATAATCTCAAGCTGATGGACAGCAGAGAACCAGAGCTGGATGTTGAGACGGATCATCAGGACATACTGATGGCTGGGACACCTGCTGAAGGAGTGTTAGTACACTTTGTTGTGTGATGAATCTAAACTACCAGTTCAGCGGTCAAAAGCATTATATTTTTTACATCAGACTAACCTGATTCAAGGTAGTAAGCAAAAGTTGTGTCAGTGAAAGTAATTCCTTTCTTCCTCTTCTTTTTTAGGAAACCTGAAAGAAGATCATTTAGAGCATATGCTGCTGTTTTGTACATTGACCCCCGCATGAGGATTTTTATCCAGGGACATAAAGTCAGAACCAAGAGATTGTCCTGCTGTCTTTTTAAACCAAGGTAATAGCATAACCATAGATTTGTGTGCCCAACTACAGCAGATCAGTAACGAATGACTGAAAACCATGTTGTTGTTTTTCATTAGAGTTTATAAGTATACATCCACTCGTTTTAAAACACGTGCCGAACAAGAAGTCAAGAAAGCAGATCACCTTGCTAAGATTGGTGAGATAAATATATTTTTGCGTCAGGCATACATCTTTGCCAGTCTGAACTCGTTTATCAAATTTAATGATTGTTATTTCAGCGGAGGAGAAAGCCAGAGAGGCAGAAAGCAAGCAGTTGGCTTTTGAGGAAAGACTCGGAGAAGACTTGTCAAAAGAGTCACGGGTGAGCCATGTTTGGGCATGTAAGCATGAAAAAGGTTAAAATAAAAAGCAAATGTCTTTTGAGTTGAAATCGAACAGTCTGTCGATTCATCTGATGGATGTGAGTTATTCAAAGTCCTTTCGCAGAGTTGCTAAAGGCTCTTGCATCTTGCAACCAGATCTCTAAAGAGAATCTGGGGAAAAAAGTAGGCTAGAGAAAGGTTGTAGGCATGTAGAAGGAGTTAGAGGGTGCAAGGTTGTATCAGGTCTCAAATGTATAAATGACAAAAAATCCTTTTTGGGTATTAAATGTCTTTACTTATGCCCCCACTGAGTACTCTCTCTCCGACTTATCCTGTAGGCTATTCTAAGGAAGGTCCAAGATTCGGCCATGATGCTGCGACGGGATGCTGAAATGAAGAAAACGATTCTGGAGGCCAAACAGAAGTATGAATGACAAAACTGGGAAATACAATACATCACAGACAAGTTACAGATATTTAAAGCTTAGATTAATGGAGGGATTGTCAAGGGCAGAATTTTACATCTACCTCTCAAATCGTCAACCAAGAGAAGACTACCCCAGCTTTCAACCAAAAAACTAAGTTATTGTTCAAAAATGCTTTGGAATTTATAACTTTTTGTCAAATATTATGCGTGATAGAAAACATCTAGTATTTCTTTATCTTAATGGGATCTATTCACTCATATGCAGCAACAAAAAAAATCCCAGTGTTTCATACATATTGGTTGTTTATCTCTTTGACCATGCATGGGTGACAAATTGATCTGTATATTTGTAAATGAAATTTTTGTGGTTCATGATCCCTACAACAGATTGAGTATTTCAATTCAGAGACTTTTACATCAATTGTTATCACGTTCTGTTTAAAAAGAAAGGCTCACTGAACCAAAGTCCTTCATTTGATTTGAATTCATCACTTTATCTTTTCTCTCCGGCAGAGCATTAAAGGAGCCCAAGGAGCTTAATTTTATATTTGGAGTAAACATTGAACAGAGGGACTTGGATGGGATGTTTGTATACAACTGCTCTCGTCTTATTAAGATGTACGAGAAGACGGGGCCCCAGTTGGAGGGAGGCATGTAAGTAACATGCACACCAATTAAAAACTGTTGACTATGAAAATGTTTGACATCACTGTATTTATTTATTTTTTTCTGTAGGGCCTGTGGAGGGGTGGTCGGAGTAGTGGATGTCCCTTATTTAGTTTTAGAGCCGACTCACAACAAACAGGATTTTGCAGATGCAAAGGAATACCGTCATTTACTGAAGTCCATGGGGGAACATCTTGCTCAGTATTGGAAAGACTCCAACATAGGTGAGTTTTTTTCTGAATGGTTTTCCATTTCTCCGGGAACACCTCTATGTAACTCCAGTACTTTGAAAAGAGCACAAAGTCGAAATATTAATGCAACTCATTGCAAGAATAGGATTGAATTTTCTCCTCGAGTCTCTGAAAGAATATCTTCATTGTGTGTCTTTGGGTACAATTTGGTGTCATTCAGACATTTTAATTTCATAACAACCATAGCACCCTGCAAGTCAAACGTAGCCTCGAGCGAGAGTCAAAAGTTCAACGGGAACAGCTTTGTTTTTCTTTTTGCCAGCACTCACACTCTGTTATGAACGGCTTTAAATCTGACATAAATTTAATGTCAAGGCAGTGATTTAGTAACGTTTTTAAATCAAGCAAATGTTTTAGTTCATCTGTATTTGCTGGAAAGACCAAGCAGGACAAATCACTGGATAAAATGTTTCGTTTTAAGAAATAATATTTGTGTATGGATTTCTGAGTATCTGATCATCTTTTGTAGCCCAAAAAGGAATAGTGAAGTTCTGGGATGAGTTTGGCTATCTGTCGGCCAGCTGGTCCGCACCCCCATCTTCAGAGACCAGATACAAAAGACGCCGGGCTATGGAGATACCCCTTACAATTCAGTGTGGTTAGTCAAAGATCAATAAGCAAACAAAATAAACAGTCTCTAATACTGAATTCCAAATCGATGGTTTTTGTGCAGAAAAAGGTCACTGAATAACCGGATCTGTACTTTGTTTTAGATAAATGTTTAAAGTGGAGAACATTACCCTTCCAGATGGATGCCATAGACAAACGCTACCCAGACAGTTGGGTGTGTCTCATGAACCCAGACAGCTGCCAAGACAGGTACACATTCTTGTGCAAACACCCAAGCTAGTCTTGTAATACAGCAATGTCTCTTTAAAGAATCAATTTCAGTTGCATTATTGAATTGATAAGTAACATATTTTGTACTATGTGTTCATTTTATTGAGGTACTGAAGTTAATTTTCTTTGGACCAAAGTTTTTGTACAACGTGTACTGCATTGATTATGTATTTTGTTTTCTGTTTTTAGATGTGATGCTCCCGAACAGAAACCAAATCTGCCATGTGGTGTTCTGAAGAAAGACAAGCCGTCGGCAGAGGACAAACAGAAAGAGCTGGCAGAGAAAATCAAACAGCAGCAGGAAAAGTTAGAGGCCTTGCAGGTACTCCCAATTTTTCTGCTCTCTCTTTCTCTCTCTTTCTATTTACAATTGCACTTACTATATTATATTGTCTTTTTAGAAAACCACTCCAATCAAATCTGCTGCTGATGTAAAAAAACTACCACTGGATGTCAGCACAAAACCGACAGAGAGCTCATCTCAGGTGCCTACCTTTCAAATACTAATATTTTCAAAAACAGCCCTAGTGGGAAAAGCGAACCTCAAAATAAAGCTGTTTAATCAACATCAAAAGAGATTTTTGGAGTATAAAAACCTTTTTTTTGTACGATTTAGTTGTATCTGTGAGTTCCTTTTAACATGGTGGTTTGACCTTGACACTCAAAACCATGATTGGTCTGAGAAAGAAAATAATTTACTTTGGATGTGTTTTTTTGGCAAAGAATCCCCCAGAAAATGACCATTTATTCATGACGGATGTAAGCCAGTGGACAATAAATTGATGTATGATTATCAATTCCCTACCAGGAGACCAGATGGACTTCAGATGACTGGGCCTCTTTCAGTTATTTTTTTCATTGAAATGTTGTCTCACCGCCTCTGTAAACATTATTTGATTATGTCTCTATTTCCCATATTGTCACCATAGGCAACGAGGTCTTCTGTAAGGTCCCTAACACGGCCCCGCTCCCCACCTCTCCCAGCCCACCTCAAAAATGCTCAGAGTACTCCTCCATCTCGTGTCACTTCTCAACGCCCCACCCGGACAGCAGCCCCGCCACCATCGCAACCTAAAGTCGAGCCATCCAGGTCCAGAGCTGCTGCTAAGTCAACGCCTCCTTCAACAAAGCCTGCGTCCAAAACTGCCGGCAAAACACCACCACCCAGCCGTGGCTCTCGGGTAAAATTATAGGGGCTCATTTGGCTGTACCGCACTGCTGTACTAGTGGTTGTGCTCAAGAAAACGTAACATATTTACCTTCTCTAGACACCTGCCAAAGCATCAGCTTCAAAGCCAGCATCGGCACAACGCAAGAGAATAAAAGAGCTGGAGGACAGTGAGGATGAGGAGGAAGAAGAGGAAGAAGGAGAAGACAGCGAGGAAAGTGAAGAGGAAGAACCACAAACGAAGAAGTCAAAGACTGCAGCTGCAGCGAGCAACCGTGGGAAAGTAGTCGAGAAGGCCCCAGTTGCCAAACGTGGCAAGATGGACGAGGTACGCAAAGAGCAGAGTCCGCTTTCATACCATCCAAAACACTCAAGCTCACATTTCTGTTCAATCTCTAGAAAAACAATTGTCTTGCAGTTTTGTAAAGGAGAGCGAGTCACTAGGGTGGCACAGTGGGTAACGCTCCTGCCTTACAGCAAGAAGGACCCTGGTTCGATTTCTGTGTGGAGTTAGCATGTTCTTTTCTCGTGTCTACGTCGGTTTTCCGATTTCTGCCGTTTCCTCCCTCAGTCTCAAAAACATGCAGAAGGTTAATTGGAAAAAAGGGGAAAATTGCGCAGATGTGCGAATGGTTGTATGTCCCTATATGCGGCCCTGTGATCCACTGGCGTCCGGTCCAGGGTGAACCCCACCTCTCGCCCATTGACAGGTTGGATAGGCTCCAGCATGACCTTGAGTGTAGGATAAGCGGTAGATAATGAATGAAGAATGAGTTACACTGAATAACGTGTTAGAAGTGGAACATGATCTTTGGAGTCCAAATAAATGTTTGTTGCGATGATGCACTGTTTTTCTTTTCCCATCCTTTCTCTTGAAATATTATTTGCATGTCCAAACTGGCTTCAATAAGTAATTAAGGTTCCTTTAAAATTTTAAAGTTTAAACTTAAATAAAATGACCCCATCCGAATTATTGTCTGAATCAATGGTCGATCTATAAACAAAAAAAAACATAGTGACATGCTTTTAACTATCCTGCAGTCAACACTGTTTTATAGCTTCCTATCCAGTGTCAGTGGCTTGTTAGATTGTGAAGGAATTTGGAAGATGGAGAGACTCCTGACCCTGACAGGTTTACATAGTTACAAAACCTCCATCAGACCACCTCTGCTGTTAACCTCACAGGTTAACACAAACTCCCAGGCTGAGAAGAAAGGGGCTACTACTCCCACACAGCAGCCCCCAGCATCAGTCTCGAAAGCCAAGGTAGTTTTATTCAGTCCCTTTGTTAGTTGCCCTTAAATATGTGTCTGCTCTCTCAACAAACAGTGATAACAAAGACAATGGAAATGGGATCTATTATGCTTTTCCATATATTCTGACATAAATAAGTCCACGTTTTTCAATAATATTTAAAAGCACAATTTCCCCACAGGATGTCTGCAACTTATTTAGTTTTTTTTTTTCTCTGAATCACACAAGTGATTTGGTTAAGCTTTGGAGAGAAAAACAAAAATCGACATGAGCATAATAGGTCCCTTTTTAATTTTAATTTTAATTTTTTTTTCATAGTCATTCAATCCGATTAATTCCATCAGATCCCTCTAGAAATGGAAACAATCTTTTTCCACTGAACAGTGCTCTGCTGCTTCTTTAACTCAGCATGTCAGTCTCTCTTTCACTACTAGCCTCTCTTTCACTTAACAGGAATCTAAAATATTTCAATTAACCTGTCTTTAAGCATGCACATCGACTCTGGTGACTGGCTGCCGGACAGGAGCGTTTCTCTGACTCAAAATGACAAACATAGTTTTTGTATTTCCAGGCACCTGAAAAGGCCTCACAGCAGGAGCCGGAGAATGACGTTAAAAACACTCAGAAAGGTAAGAGTATGAACGGTGCTTCATGCACAGAATTAGAGATATTTCTGGGAGCTTTTACTAATATCTCCCTTCTCCTTTAGACAAGGGCCTGCTGGTTGAAGTGCGCGTTAACAAGGAATGGTACACTGGGAAAGTCATTGCTGTCGAGACAAATAAACAGAATGTTCGCTGGAAAGTGAAGTTCGACTATGTACCAAGATCAACTCCAAAAGACAGATGGTAAGATTTTAGTCTGCATCTTTTTCTATTTCTGAATGTATTGTGAACATCCCATCTTAATTACTCCCCATTCTTGTATGTGTGTACGTTCAAAGGGTATCTAAAGGAAGTGATGAGGTCCGTTTGATGCGTCCGCCATCTCCAATCTCCCAGACACCTGATACTCAACAGGAGACTGAGAAGGGTCCTGCAGCCATGGAGCCAGACACTACTCAGCCAGGGACCAGTAGAGAAGTGACTGATAGCCTGGTCACCATGTTGAGGTGAGTTGTTAGCCTTTTCCGAATTTAGATTTTTTTTATTTTTTTTTTTCCCTTACATGAATGTGGGAACATAATGAATACTTAAAAAAAACCAAACACATTCATTTATGCTGAGTCTGACAGGAAACCAGGTTCAATTCATAGCAGTCCTTAACTTTCCACTCACTGTCATAACACTGCTAAGTGTGATGCTTGTGTTCCCAGGACAATGCTGCGTTACTTTTTCCCTCCTGCCTTTCGGATTCCAAAGGATGACGTGAGCAGTATGACCGCAGAGGAGTTGGTGGCTTTTCCTTTGGTGAGAGAGAGAGAGCGAGAGAGAGCGAGAGAGAGAGAGCGAGAGAGAGAGAGCGAGAGAGAGAGAGAGAGAGAGAGAGAGAGAGTTTCTGCCAGAGTCTGGATTAGGTCCAGCAATGGGATACAGTTGATGCATTTTTAGGTTTTCATACAGCTTCATGTCCAGAACTAATCGGTGATGTTCTTTGATCCCTCTGTCCTTGTAGAAGGAGTATTTCCACCAGTATGAGTCCGGCCTCCAGTCATTATGTAACTCATACCAGAGCAGGGCAGATGCCAGGGCCAAAGCTGTGGAGGAGAAGAGCAACAGCACCGAGGTCAAATTGAAGGAGGCAGATGAAAAGCTACAGAAACTACGGACGAACATTGTGGCACTTCTACAGAAAGTACAAGAGGTACGACTTCCTGTGAATTTTCTGCACTTTGTTTGTCCAGGTTAACTCTCCAAAATGTGTCCTGTAATACTTTGGCTTTTTGGGATGATTATATTTTTGTGTCCTGATACAATATTTTGCCATTTGAAGTAATCTTGTGACATCACACTTTCAGGATATTGACATCAATACGGACGACGAGCTTGACGCCTACATAGAGGACCTTCTCACCAAGGGCGATTAAAGAAGACACAAGTGAACTATAAATCGAGATAACATGCACATAAAAGACAAAGGTTTTTTTGGGGTTTTTTTTATTATTCCTGCCATGACATCTGCTTAGTTTGATGTAAATATCTGGGGACGTTTTCATTGTCTATCATTATAACCTATTCATTGAGGTTCTCATGTGTTTGTTTTGTTTTTTTTTCTTGGGCAACCAGTATGTAGATATAACCGATGTGCTCTCTTGAGTCTGGGAATGCTTTCTGGTTGTTCATTATTGCAGAGTCGCTCCCAGGCCTGTGATTTTCTTATTCGTCCCTTTATATATCAGCCTGTACATGTTTATCTATGTTTAAGCCATTCTTATTTTAATTGTGTGTTCACAAGATTTGTGTAGCTTCAATACTGTAAACTGTTCCCTTAATCAGCTGAGGCACTGATAAATTTGTCCCGACATTCGTTCTTCATTTTGCCTCATCGTCTGGTAACACTGAAACACTATGGGATTTGAGACTGAACTGTGCTCTGCACTGCAGTCTGTATGTAAACATTAAGTTTTATTTTTGTACACCAAAAACAATTTCAGTGTTGTTTGTTCCTCCCCTCCATCCTGGCCTGTATAAGAAGAAAACCAGGTCAGTCTTTTACTACTGGGTGATGTTTCACACCCACAAACAAAAATGTCTTACTGGGTTTTATCAGTATGGTCCCCTTAAATCCAAACCCGCATCTAAACAATGACTGTTCGGTGTTTATTTTTGGAAAAGAATTTTCAGTTTAATGCAAAATTTGAGTGTTCATAATCATTCATTCATGTTGTAACTGTCCTTTCTGAACAGATTTTTATCATGTCATGGAAGTGTTTATTAAACCGTGCATGCTTTCAGTCTTTGTTCTGATCGGCGCTCTGGATCCTGTATTTTCAACAAATCTTTACTTAATACAATAAAGCAGGTTCAGAAACACCTTTAATGTATGTCTGCTATATTTTTTTTTTAACCAGTTTCATGATTATTTTGGGGGGGAATGCTTTTCTGCCTTAAGATATGTGTAACAGCAAGCAAAGCCTAAGGTATATGGTTTATCCAAAGATCACATGCATCAATACATATGCTTTCTCTTCGGTGAATCAAAATGATTGTACATTTGTGAGTGTCTTCTTTTTTCATAAATCATTGTGTGTTTGAAAGGGTTTTTATTTCCCTGCCTTTTTGATCACATAAATAACCTGTTCAGCTGTAGCACACAGAAACGTATGCAGAGGATCATGATCTTATGATCATAACGGGGGGGGGGGCTCCCTCTCTCATCAGTCAGTTTGTGTTAAACTAAAAATCATAATTGCTGTTTTCTATCTCAGGAATTATCAAGAGCAGACATTTGGCCTTGACACACGTGGGCCCTCTACCAGGGCATACATCCTCTTGAGTGTAATCCACTGAAACAAACTTAGTTATTCCATGATCTTGACTTACGTGAGCACTGTTTCTTGGGAAATACCGCTTCTACCTTTTTCTTTTTCAAGTTGAAACGCAACATTCGTATCGAATTTCTCCTCGGTGGAAGTTACACGAACCTTAGCTTAAATCTGTGACGATTAAGATTGACAGTTGATCAAGGCCAATGGTAGGTAAGTATAATAAATTCTATTGGTTTAATTGTGTGTCACTCTGGGTTTTTTCGGCGGCCTGGACCAATAGACGTTCGACCTCAATGGACAAGGGGGCGGTAACTATATATTGAGCAGAACGCCTTCTGGCGCGCTATTTCGTGACAAAACGCCTTGAGTGAGCTACCCGATCTCCAAGCAAAATGAGAGAAATTGTTCACCTCCAGGCCGGACAGTGCGGAAACCAAATTGGAGCGAAGGTCAGTAAATCCAAGTTTGAACTTTTAACGACTAGATATACACAGAAACATTGTAATACTTGACATTTACGCTTATTGCGAAGCATGGTTGCTAATAATTTGGGGCCTTTGTTCAGTCTCGAAATATGTCGATCAAATGATGACATTTTGACTTAATAGCCGTTTTCCTGTCAGTTCTTTAAAAGGACCCTTTTTAATCCAATATCTTACGCCAGAACTAGCTTAAAAATTCTATCAAGAGGGACTCGCCCTTTTAGCTATAAAATTCCTATCGATCCATTTGGTTTAGCATCCACTTTTCAAATCAGTGATTAAGTGTCCATCTTTAACAAAAGGTTACAACAAAATTCATTTAATGTTTTTCAATATCTATCACTCGAATGTTGTTTGAATATTATTTCTGATTTGCCGCTAGCTAACTGAAGCTCAGCGGTTACCCGCCATTACTTTTTTCGATGGCGTCTCTTGGCGGTTAGTGACGTAGCCGGGGATTTCAAAACCACTTGCCGCAAACCCGCGCCAATTGTCGCAAAGCCAAAATGAAGGCAGCTTCCTATTTGGCGCCCCCCCCCCCCAAAAAAAAATGAATTTATGAATAAAATAAATAAAAATGGGTGGCAGCATCTCGAATGATGACAATTTGTAAATGTATTCATATCTTTAACACAATTCTTTTGTCATTTAATAGTTTTGGGAGGTGATCAGTGATGAGCATGGCATTGACCCAACTGGCACCTACCATGGTGACAGTGACCTGCAGCTGGACAGGATCAATGTCTATTACAATGAAGCCTCAGGTATATAAATTTACCCTGTTTTTTAAGTTATACAGACTATCAAGATCACGTGTTTAAAAAAGCAAACAAACTGCAATTTACAGGAGGCAAGTATGTCCCCCGTGCCGTGTTGGTTGATCTGGAGCCAGGCACCATGGATTCTGTGAGATCTGGACCTTTTGGCCAGGTCTTCAGACCTGACAACTTTGTTTTTGGTAAGTTTTAAACCCAAATAAACACTTCACTGTAATATAAGATGTACTTGTCTGCATTGCATTTACACATACAAATATTATGTTGAATGTGTAAGGCGTTGGCCAGAGACCATTCCTGTAAAACAAAGTTTATCTCTGCCATTTATTTTGTTGTACACAAAAGGTCAAACACATTTGATAGGTCTAATCTAGAAGTTATGAATTTTGATTAAGGGCAGAGAGTTTCATCATTGTGAGCAGTTCCATTAGGACCTATATTCACAATAGCCAAACTTTCTACATGAAACTGCACTGTTTTGGAATTATCTTGTTTCCTTTTCCAGGCCAGAGTGGTGCAGGCAACAACTGGGCCAAGGGTCACTATACAGAAGGTGCAGAGCTGGTCGACTCAGTTCTGGATGTTGTGAGGAAGGAAGCAGAGAGCTGTGACTGCCTCCAGGGCTTCCAGCTCACACACTCCCTGGGGGGTGGCACTGGCTCTGGTATGGGAACCCTGCTGATCAGCAAGATTCGTGAAGAATACCCCGACCGCATCATGAACACATTCAGCGTTGTCCCATCCCCCAAAGTGTCAGACACCGTTGTCGAGCCCTACAATGCCACACTTTCAGTTCACCAGCTTGTAGAGAACACAGATGAAACCTACTGCATTGATAATGAAGCCCTGTATGACATCTGCTTCCGCACCCTAAAACTCACCACCCCCTCATATGGCGACCTCAATCACTTGGTCTCTGCCACCATGAGTGGTGTCACCACCTGCCTCAGGTTCCCTGGACAGCTGAACGCTGACCTGCGGAAGCTGGCTGTGAACATGGTACCCTTCCCCCGCCTGCACTTCTTCATGCCAGGCTTTGCTCCTCTCACGAGCAGAGGAAGCCAGCAGTACAGGTCACTCACTGTACCAGAGCTCACTCAGCAGATGTTCGATGCCAAGAACATGATGGCCGCCTGCGATCCACGCCACGGTCGCTACCTGACGGTGGCGGCCATCTTCCGTGGCCGCATGTCCATGAAAGAGGTTGACGAGCAGATGCTGAATGTACAGAACAAGAACAGCAGCTACTTTGTTGAATGGATCCCAAACAATGTGAAGACCGCTGTGTGTGACATCCCTCCCCGTGGCCTGAAAATGGCTGCCACGTTCATCGGCAACAGCACAGCTATTCAGGAGCTTTTCAAGCGCATCTCTGAGCAGTTCACTGCCATGTTCAGGCGTAAGGCTTTCCTTCACTGGTACACAGGAGAGGGAATGGATGAGATGGAGTTCACTGAGGCAGAGAGCAACATGAATGATCTGGTGTCAGAGTACCAGCAGTACCAGGATGCCACTGCTGAGGAGGAGGGAGAGTTTGAGGAAGAGGAAGACCTGGCCTAATGCGCCAAGAGTTATTGTGCTGAAGTGTATCTGGAGATTTGGGCATCTGTAAATTTTCTGTTTGCAGTACTTTGCTGATAATGTTAATAAAGTCCATACTCATAAAATTGCTTTTTTATTGTGTTATCAAAGTACTGAAGTTGGTTACTCGTGAGATTTCTTTCAAATATTCAGGTGTACATTAAATAGTAATTTTATAAAATCTGGTGAAATTAACTGTTAGTATTACACTAGCAATAGAATATCTCTTGGACTGTCACTTCACCTTTCAGTCTTTACCTTTGTAGTTTGTCTAAGAGCAGCCTACATTCTACATGTACCTTTCAGTTTGCAATGTGCTTCAGTCATAAGACCATGGCTCCTGATCCTTTCCATGGAAACTCACCAGAACAAATGCAAGAAGCATCACCAGGTCATCGTATTTGCTGGTCACGGTCTGCAGTATTGGACAGCACTATGAGGCTGCAACATTCGGGTTAATGTGTCCTCACAATACTGCCGGTGCTAGTACGAAAACGAAACGGAATCGACTATTTGATAATGTTGCTTATTAATAATATAATACAACTGATAGTTGGAAACATTTTTGTGAATTTATTCCGTGCCGCATTCCAGAGTCCGTCTGTCTAAAATCAAGTGGATTGCACAAAGTCGGAAGTAGACTTTTATTTTGAAGGTGAACATCCAGCGTGGGAGTAGATATAAACACTGACACAAGGTGTGTGTTTACATATATTTGTATATTTTATCAGGTACAGGGAGACTGCGCTGTAATGAATCAGTAACGAATATGCAGTGGGTTTGTTTTAGTACAGCCGACGGTGACCGCTTGCTAACTGCGTGATAGCATTTCGCTGTTCAGGTGACAGCGATTTTGCAAGTTTATTCTCTGCCGCAAGTAAGAAAACGGAATATCACTAGAGCTATTTTTAGAAAAAGGGTTTTTCAAATACAGCAGGTCTATTTAATTTTAAAAAAAAAAGGTCAGCGGTGCAGAGAAGGTCAGAGGAATCAAATGAACTTTCACCCAGTTTTGCTTTCATTTGCCTGACTGTTTTGCTTGTTTTCGAGCTACGTTGGCTACATAGCTACTGGTTCAGTAACTGCATTAATTTTACATATGGTTAGACTTTTTATTTATTACTTTATCTCACTTTGAGCTTCTCTGTATGTTTCTTTTTGAATACTCGGGTTTTGACGAATAGTTGAAGGCTAGATTGTAATGTTTGATTAAAAAAAGAAGGGTAGAAGCTATTGTAATGTAAAAAAAAAAGAAGATTTTATGTAGTTGGATAACTGTTACATAGTAATAGTTGGCGAATATTTTTATCATGGTGCAAGAAATATATGGCTGGAACATTCCAGGCCTATTCATTTACACATGCAGTATTTGCTTTAAGAATGCTGGTAGAGAAGTACAGGTGGGAGGTGGGAGAGAGCTGCATTTGCCTTTGTAACCCTAGAAAAAGCATACAACAGGGTGCAAAGAGAGGAACTACGTTACTGAATGAGGAAGTGGGGAGTGGCAGAGAAGAATGTTAGACTGGTGCAGGACATGTATGCCAGCTGTGAGACAGTGGGGAGGGGAGGTGTGCTGTAGTTGCGATAGAGAAGTTCAAGGTGGAGGTATATCATAGGTCAGCTCTGAGTCCCTTCTTGTTTGCAGTGGTGATGGACAGGCTGACAGATGAGGTTAGCCAGAAATCTCCATGGATCATGTTGTTTGCAGATGACATTGTGATCAGTAGTGAGAATAGAGAACAGGTGGGGTAAATCTGGAGAGGTGGAGGCCTGCCCTTGAATAGAGAGGAAGTTAAGCTGCAGAAAGACAGAATGCTTGTGTGTGAATGAGAGGGACCCAAGTGGAACTGTGAGGCTACAAGGAGTGGAGATAAAGAAGGGGAGGATTTTAAGTACTTGGGGTCAACAGTCCAGAGTAAAGGAGAATGAGGACAAGAGGTGAAGAAATGTGTTCGAGTAGGTTGGAACCGTTGGAGAAAAATGTCAAGGGTAATGTACGAGAAGAATATCAGCCAGAATGAAAGGAAAGGTGTACATGACGGTGGTGAGACCAGCGATGCTGTATGGTTTGGAGAGAATGGCATCGAGGAAAAGACAGGAGGCAGAGCTGGAGGTAGCAGAGATGAAGATGGTCATGTTCTCTTTGGGAGTGCAGAGGATGGATAGGATCAGGAATGAGGCCATCAGAGGGACAGCACGTCGCATGTTTCGGAGAGAAGGTCAGAGAAGCCAGACTGAGATGGTTCAGTCTTGTACAGAGGAGGGATAGTGAATATATTGGTAGAAAGATGCTGGGGTTTGGAGCTGCCAGACAGGAAGACTTGAGGAAGACCAAAGAGAAGATTTATGGATATAGTGAGAGAGGACATGAAGTTAGTTGGTTTGAGAAAAGAGGATGCAGAGACTAGGGTTAGATGGAAGAGGGTGATTTGCTGCAGGGACTACTGAAGGGAGCAGCTGAAAGGAAAAGAACAAGTTTCCAGGCTTATTCATTTATGATATTGGGGTTGTTTGAAGGAAGGATTGCGGAGATGAAGGCGAGTTTTAACTTTATTCCTTAAACACCAATAACCAACTCTCAGTCAACTTCCTTGTCCCAGAATGCCTGGGACCCAAACCACGGCCCCAGCCCAACTCCTCCCCTGAGAATCCAAATTGTAGAATTTGAATGCTGGTTAGTTGAGGTTTCACCTCTGGTTTGCATCGCGTTCTCTTCGGTGTGAGCCTAAACTCATTAAATAACTTTTTTTACAGACTGGACATCTCTCAGAGCTCGTTAGAAGCAAGCAGAATTGATTAGTTACAAAAAGAAATGTACAAAGAAAAGCTTAGTTAAATGGCTGGTTCCTCTGCTCCAACTGAATGTCTCTTGTTGGTGGAACTGATGTGTTGGTGGAATTCTCTCACGCAGAGGAAAACCCTCTTTTCTCCTTCTCTTTCCTCCTTTCTCTTCTCATTACCCTTCGCTCTTGCTGCTCCCACGAACCCAGTTAAATATACATAAATCCTCATCAGAATGCTCCTGGGAGTTCCAGAAATGTAGTCATTTGTCAAGACAAACCAAAGGAACATAGCCTAAACATATGTCTGTCATGTCGTTCTCATGTACCCATCAGGGTCAGGTCCCGGCGCCTGATGGACAATCTCACAGATAGCTTGATAAACAATCGTTTCTCCAGTGAGCTCAGACAGGAACATGTTGTTAGTAACAAAGTATAAGACATTCAGAGCAGGGGCACTGCAATCAACAGTAGAGAGAAAAGTAACACTAATATTCCACAGTATCTAACTTTGAAACTGAAATATGTCCGAAAGCACCTCCCCATACAGTAGAGCAAAAGTTTGTTTTTATCATTTTTGCATTTCAATGCCATTCATAAAATACACCCACAAGTTATAACGACGCTTGAAGTGTACGGTTATAAACAAATTCTCGAAGTAAATAAGTCACATATGAAAAATGGAAGAGGTTTTTTTGGGGTATTTTTAATCACTTATCCTGCAAACGGCTGAATGAAAGAAATCTTTCCCTGCCTGCCATCTTCTGTAGGTTCTGAGTTGTGTCAGTCATGAACATCGCAGGAGTAGGGCGCTGCCGCAGGGCGCCGCTCAACATCACCCGGCATCTCGTCCACAACGGATCGGTCGGTATCGCCCAAGCGGGCGCAACAGACCCAGACGGTGAGCAGCATCGGAAAGCACCAGGCCGGCTGCCGTTCTCCAGAGCCAAGATAGGATCTTTCTTTCAGGACAAGCCTGTGCTGAAAAACCCATTTCTTGAGGACACCTTGCTTATAAGATACCTGAACAGACATCTGCCACAGAAGGTGAGGAGATACAGAAAATATCACTCCTGCCTCAAGACAAATCCTTAAGTAATACTTGGTTCTGTGGAAAGCAAATGTATCATTGTGTATGTATTTTAATGACGGTATTTATTGGATATCTAATTTTGCAAAATCTATGTAAAATTGCATGTCAGGTACAAACCATAGCAGCTATTACAGGATATCATATGTATCTAGATAGACAGATAGATAGATAGATAGATAGATAGATAGATAGATAGATAGATAGATAGATAGATAGATAGATAGATAGATAGATAGATAGATAGATAGATAGATAGATAGATAGATAGATAGATAGATAGATAGATAGATAGATAGATAAGCCTTGATGAATAGTATGAATACTCCATTTCTTCTAAATAAGATATTAGATGCTTCGATGACAGGGAGGTACAATTTAAGCTACTGATTTTATAAGAGACGTAATATATGAGATATGCATATTAAAATGTAGTCATGTGGTTATTTCAGCTGCCATTGGCATTGCAAAACAGCTGAAGTAAAGTATATTAAGTTCATAAACTAAAATGTACTTTTGCCTTGATTTCTAGAAACAATGCCATTTCTTCTTCTGTAGACATTGATTTCATTTGAATGCCGTTTAAAAGTCCTTTCCATCAGGCATTTTATTTCGGATCATGTGCTCTTGGGATACAGTTCATATGTGTCTGTTCGCAGGCGTTTTTCTCTGATTTGTGTGCGTTCGGGGAGCGCGTGGCAAACGAAGTGCACGAGTGGGGCAGAGAGTGTGAGCTTACCCCTCCACGGCTGGTGCACTTTGACTCCTGGGGTCGCAGAGTGGATCACATTTTGACTTCCCCAGCATGGAAACGAATGAAAGATCTATCAGCAAGGGAAGGACTGGTTGCCATTGGCTATGAGAGGCCCTTTGGGGAATGGAGGTTAGGATATTATTTTCCACTCGATCTACCACGTTGGATTTCAGTTCAGACGAATTCCTTGTGTCACAAGAAATCGAATATGCGAAAAAGAGAATATGCGCGTGTGTCTGTTTCAGTCGTGTGTATCAAATGAGCAAACTCTACCTCTTCTCGCCCTCCTCTGGGCTCTACACATGTCCTCTGGCAATGACTGATGGGGCTGCTAAAGTCATCCAGGTGTGTTGCAAAATAAACCAAATAAGTAGCATAGTTATCATTGGTGATCTGTGTATCTCTTTATAGCTTGTTTTTTTTATTCAGTTGTGACAAATTAAGAAATAAACATGTGTTAAATTAACTTTACCTGTGTTTGCAAGGATGATTGTCAACTTTTGTGTAACATGGAACTTGCAAATTCTGGTTATGATACAAATCTTCAATAAGAGAGAATTGCAAAATTGTCCGCTTCATTTTTCACCGAAGAGTGGAAATTTCCCTGCCACTCATTAACTCGTCTTAACAAAGAACTATGAGCAGTAAAAAAATAGCTTTTCATACTTGAGTTTTTAAGCAAACATAACTAATCTTATTGAACACAGCTCATCTTTTGTTTTGTTAATGTAACCACTTTAAGTGTTTGTCTGGTTGTGTAAAGTCCGTAGGTGTTCCATGGCACGTAAAAGAAGCCTTTAGCCGTTTGATCTCCCGTCAGCCTGAATATTTCTGGACTTCAGGACAGTGGATGACTGAAAGACAGGGAGGCTCCGATGTGGGTCAGTAGTAAAAAGATATATCTACCGGTATAAAATACATTAAATTGTATAAGATCCTTATTTCAGGGGTTATTTGTGAAGCAATAATAACAAAAAAAAATAAAACAAAAGTGCTTTGTTGTGAAGAAGAACGAATTTGCTTATTTTTCTCTCGTTTGTCCTCAGCCAGTGGCACTGAGACAGTCGCTGTTCCCCAGACTGATGGCTCTTATAAACTTCACGGTTTCAAGTGGTTCACCTCCGCCACCGACGCAGATATGACTCTCACACTGGCCAGAGTGCAGGACAGAACGGGAGCGACGGCAACAGTACGCGGTCATGTGGTCCCCCTGGCTTCTTTTTTCGCCCTCCTTTTATTGCTGTGTGATTTTACTGATGGACTGCTTATCCTGTAGGGGAGTGGGGGCCTGTCGTTGTTCTATGCAGAGGTGGGTCGAGATGATGAGGGGCGGCTCATAGGTATAGAGGTGCAGAGACTGAAGGACAAGCTGGGCACAAGACAGATGCCGACAGCTGAGTTACTACTGGACGGGTTGCCAGCCCACAGGGTCAGTTAATCTTTTTTACATTGAAGATAAGCTGCATGTTGTTGCTGTCTTCTTAATTCTTGGCCATCAGATTAACACATTTCCCATTTTCTTCCAATCTGATCTGTTTTGCAGCATGGATATTGTTTCTCATTAAATGAATATGTCAGCTTCTTTGACATCTGCATTTGCTGTTTCATTTAAAGCTCTCAAAAGAAGGAAGAGGCGTGGCCTCCATAGCCCACATGCTGACCATAACCAGAATCCACAACAGCATCTCTGCATCAGCAGCTATGAGAAGGCGTGATATCATCCCCGCTCTTGAATCACAAGTCTCCACTTGTTAGGGCACCCTAGGGGGGGGGGGGGTTAATGCAATGTGCTGTTTATTTTTCCTCCCAGGGTGGTCCAGTTAGCTCGTGACTATGCAACACGTCGCAGTGCCTTTGGAAAAGTCCTCAAAGACCACCCGTTGCACATGCAGACTCTCGCCAGAATGGAGGTAAATTGGAGCTGAAATATACTCCCCGTTTCCCATCACATTTGAGTAATCCTCACCTCTGATACAAACAGGTGGAGACTCGTGGAGCTTTCATCCTAGTAATGGATGTCTGCCGTCTCTTGGGTCGAGAGGAAAACGGCATGGCAACCGAGCTGGATACAAACCTTTTACGTCTGCTCACAACTGTGGCCAAACTCTACACTGGGAAACAGGTGCACATATTCAACCTGTCTTGGTTATCGCCATGTGGCTTTTCTGAGAAGCAGCCCTGACTTTATTTTGTTTCACCTCAGGCAGTTGCTGTGGTGTCAGAGGGCCTCGAGAGCTTTGGTGGACAAGGCTACATCGAGGATACTGGGTTACCTGGACTGCTCCGGGATGCACAGGTGTGATCACTACCTATGCCGGCTTACCGAGCATTAGGTAGCTTGGAGTTATTTTTCTACAGTAAAGTAAAACAGAAAGAGAAAAGCATCATCATGGTCTGTAAACCAATGTTACCTTTTCTGAGATTTTCTTTTCCCATACTGGTGGTCTTCTTCAGCTTGATATTCATTTGAAAAAGTATGCAACCGCAAATGTCTTACCCAAGGTATTGTCCCTCAGGTATTGAGTATATGGGAGGGTACAACAAATGTTCTATCCCTGGATGTGCTTCGGTGTGTGGCTCGAAGCTCAGGAATGGTTCTGCATGCTTTTTTTAAACATACCAAGGTAGGAAAAACATTCTGGCAACCAGTTTTACTATGTAATTAATCAAGTACAGGTAAGAGCGGTGCATTTGCTATCTGATCCATGCAGGTACTGCTTGCAGGAGCTTCCAGTGTGTCTTCACTTACCCCGGCTGTGAAAGCTATGGTTGTTGCTCTCTCTGAACTTGAGGAGTTTGTCCAAGTTTCAGCCACGAAAGCACCTTGCTACCTTGAACTAGCAGCACGAGATTTGGCATACAGCCTCGCTCGCATCTACATCGGTATACAATATATACACACATAAACACAAACACACACACAGACACAAAAGAATACCTTCACGTGATATTACTGAATACATGCCTCTCTTTGGTGTGAAAACAGGTGCCCTTCTCATCGACCATGCATGTTGGAAAGGAGCCTGTCCATCTGATACCTACACGGCTCTAAGGTAAAAAAAAAAAAAAAGCACAGTTTCCAAGACTGACCTTTTATTCATCAGGCCTTTTTATTTTGCTATACCAGATGGTGTGAACAGGAATTGTGCCTTGTGGGAACCAAACAAGCAAGAGGCTGCTACGATCTCCAGACTCTTCCACTTGATGCTGCACTGGTCTATGACAAGGCTACCGAAGGAGAAATCTAATATTTCTTTGTTAATTGGTCTCACATTTTACATAGAGGTACAATGATACAACTGCTTTTGCAGTTGACAGATTAGAGAGTCCTATAAGTCTAAGTCACCGTGGATTTGGAAGAGCCTTACCTATTGTTGATGCCTGTATGTATTTTGTTTGTAACTCAGTATTTTCTCCTTTGAATATCTTCATAAATGACGTTAAAGTATATATTTTTCAGTCAAATTAAAAACGTGTTTTTTCTTGTCTTTTTTGCTTGCTTTGTTTTTTCACTGGTTTCAACGTTCAAAAAGGAATAACTTGATTAATTATCAGTACCTTTGAGGAAGGGCGGTGACTCAATATAAAACTGATATACATGGTGCATTTTTGTGCTATTGGGAATCTCGAAATAAAAATGGCGCAAGCCATATTAACATTAGACGACCAGTCGTTTCTTCATCGCGTCTGCTCACTTCGTGTCTAAAACAAATAAGCATTATTGTGATAATACAATGTGAAGCGAGACACATATTAATGTGTTCTCTATTACATTGTTTGCGATTTATTTTTCAGTTAACGAGTTACTGTTTCCCCCAAGATTTTAATTTAGTTGTCCTATTGGTGGAGTTTAACTTTTACGGGAAGTCTTTGAAGGCGACATACGTCAGTTGAGAGGCAGCTTTAACAGCAGCAGCAGCAGCAGCAGCAGGCGGGGTTTAAGGTGAAGGTGTACAAAAACCAAACGTCCACCGAAGCCCGCTGACTCTTTAAAAGGACCTGAAGAAACAAACCACACGTGGAAACAAAGCTACAAGACAGCTACCCGTTTTAATTTGTGTTAATCTAAATGTCTCCTTCCGATGAAACATGAACTGAGAGTCTCCGCTCGGCTGAGCTAAAATAACCCACCGCACTTTTTTTTTTTTTTTTACGTGCCACCCACCGCCAGGATGGACGCCGCACCGGGATGAAAGCAGTCATGTCCTTTGTTTCGCTCCTGCCAGCGCTGCTGCTGCTGCTGCTCCTGCCGCCGCCGCCGCTGTCCTGTCGGGAGCAGGTCCGCTCCGACTCCCGTGGCCTGCGGTCAGCTGCTAGCGAAACCGAGGGGTCCCCGAACGTTCCGCTAGCCATGCAGTCTCAACCCAGCGACGACGAGGTCGGTGTGATATCTGATAAATTAAAATGTCCAACGTAAGAGTCTTGTTTTGTGTGTAATAATCTTGCCAGGTTTTTATGAGTGTTTGATAAAAATACGTTTCTTTTTCTTTTTCTGTTGTTTTTTTTTTTTTTTTACCGGAAATCACGATATTTCCAGCTGGTTTTCAGTCACATGACGGCACTCGACCGGCGTAGACAAACATGAATGTTGTTCTAACCTCACCGAGGGATTCAATGTCAAAGTACTGGTACGGAGCGACGGCTTAAGACAGTTATCACCGCTGAAATGTACCAGTCACATCCTGCGTACGCGTTATTAAAGGGAACAAACACTTAAACAGCACATATAAATGTTGAAATAGTTTTAAAAAAAGCCTCTTCCCCTCCATCCGAGACGTCAATTCTCGTGTCGCGATTGGCTTGTATCCCGATTACCTGTTGTGACGTCAGAGTCTTACCTGACGTTCCGCCCTGCTGTCACGTGATCGCAGGGGTTTTGCAATGTAAACACGACTCTTGTTAAAGAAAAAAGCATTCGCTGAGACGAAACTAAAAGACCCCCGACCCCCCAGATCTCATGCTTTACTTATACTACCAGGGTATTTGAAGTAGGGGTCAAATTGCAGATTTTTTATGTCCTTGGTTCAATTCCAACCAGGGACCTCTCTGTCTGGAGTCTGTATGTTCTCTCTGTGTCTGGGTGAGTTTTCCCCGGTTTCCTCCCACGGTCCTAAAATATGCAACAAGTTCATTGGAGACCCTAAATTGTCCTGTGCAGGCCTCCATGATCCTGCAGGATATGCCGTTTAGATAATAAATGTTTTATGTGGCCACAAGCTCATAAACAACTCACTTCTAACGCTTTTAGTTCTGCGTAGAAACACAGTCGATCCATAGGATGTAAACGTTCCAAAAAAAAGGTATTTATTGACTAAATGATTGTGTCAGAGCCATTCATTCAAAGTACTAAGACTTTAAATATCAATAGTAACAGGTCAAAAACAAAAAAACAAGGTCGATACAAAATTAAGTATGCAAGAAATGAAAATAATTTGAGTATGACAGAACCCGTGACAACATATTGTGTGGCGTGGTGTGTTTACCTGTCACACAGAGGTGAGCTGTTACACAAGTGTACAATTAATGATTGGGCTTTCGGTGTGATAAAGGTTGAAAGGTTGTTGCATAAACTCTACAAGGCACACTTATTAAATGCCACAATTGCCAGTTTCTCTTTCTATACTTTTTCATGCAGAAATCCAAGTGCTCTGCAGATAACGATGCCTTTTATAAGAGAATGCCTCTTTTCATATCTAACTGAAACGTCTGCCCCCCCTTGTGTGCACCTGTGCTCTCAGTGTGACCATGTGATGGACCTCAATGCAACAGATCGCTGTCCATTTGTGAGAAGCACGCCAGACTGTAACATGGAAGACGGCTTCATCAACTACCTACACATCGCCTTTTGTCTTTTTCGTCCTAACCTCACACCTCTCGCCATCACTCTCTGTGTAAGCCGCATGTGCGCGTTGTGTGATACAGGCAGATGATATGGGATACAGAGTTCCTTGCATTTATTTCGGTAACAGTTGAAATGGTACTAAGGACCATATCGGCACATGGAAGCCACTCTATCTATCAGCTCTGATTAAAAAAAGAAAAAGACATTTAAATCTGACTTATCAAAAGAAATACTTTGATTCATCAACCCAACGGTTGATCAATTAAAGTATAGGACCAATAAATTAAAATCTTGGGGGAAACAGTGACTTGTTAGCTGAAAGAAAATCACAAACAATGTAATAGAGATCACATTAGAACGGCTGAATCCACAAACATTCCCTGAGACATATTCTAAACTAGTACATACGGAACCGAAATGTAAAATAATTCATAAATTCAAATCCAGCATCTAGTCCAATAGCATGACAAAATGAACCTTTCTTTGGAAGACATTTATCATTCCATTCATTATAATCTTACATGTCTAATCATCAAGCGTTCGGGTTTGGGGCTCAAGTTTCAAACTCCTTCAGAGAATTGTAGATTTTCATGTGATCACATGACCTATCTTTAATGCTCGTCAATCAGACAAAAGGCCGCATAAAGTGAAATAATTTTGGCCTGCAGAAAAATCCACTGAAGTGTTAATAATTGGCCTTTTTTATGGATTAGGTACAATTGGTCCAGTGTAGTCGACCACCCCAGGGTTTATCAAGATCGACTTATTAAACCTAAATCTTGTTCGTGGAATGTATGTCTGGGTGTGTATAAGACTGAATTAATAGTCAGACTTTGATTAATAATAGACTTTTTAACAAACATGTCCTTTCTGATTCCCCAACAGATAATATGGCTGCTCTTTATGTTTGTTTTCCTTGGACTCACTGCTTCTAAATTGTAAGTCAGTCTCATCTCACCAGCGTAAAGTTGTTTGCTTGTTTTTTTAATGTGATACAGAGCCTTAACTAATAGCCGGAGTCATTAAATTTCATTGATTAGTTTAAGCACTGTGTCAAATTTGGACCAGTCACATGACTGGTTTTCGTCAGTTTCGCTACAGTTCGCCGATTGCGTGATTTCCTCCCGAGGAGCAGTTTGTCCTCCTTTCCTGCTCGCAGCACACGCCACTGAAGCCGTGCTGTCTTTTAGCATGAAATATCCTGCGATATTGGTAATACAATGTGAAAATTCCTCTCTTCTCATGCATATTTATCGCCGGTTCTCCTCAGTTTCTGTCCCAACTTGTCAGCCATCTCTGCCAGTCTGCATCTCACTCACAACGTGGCTGTATCCTCCGTGACCCTCTCCGGGGAAAACATTTCTGCCAAAGTTCAATGTTTGCGCGTCACTGATCATATATGCCGAAAAATGCTTGTTGAAATGTGAATTTCAGAACTGACTTGAAATCCGTATTTTAGATTCAGGCCGACCAGCATTATTTGAAACAACACATGTCCATTTTTTAAAAGTAGAAATGATTGTATATGCAAAAATTTTCAGATTATTAAAGACTATATAAGTGACACAGAAACATTCTAACAGTTGTTATACGGTAACTGCATTTTTACAATGGTGACTAAAAAATTAGCTTGTCATAACAGCTTTTTGATCCATTACTGAGAAGAAATCTTTGGATTGATTTACTAGTGCACTTCCTCTTTTGGAGACTTTTCCTTTTCCACTCCCTTGTATTTGTCAATTTTCTTAACCTGCGCTCGAACCAAGGGCGTAACCTTTCTGGCTCTCGGTAACGGAGCGCCGGACATCTTCAGTGCCATGGCAGCTTTCTCGCGCCCGCACACTGCCGGCCTGGCCGTGGGAGCTTTGTTTGGTCAGAACACACACTCACACGCATACAATGTCATCCCACAAATGTGGGGGAGTTGGTAAAAACAACAACTTTCTCCTTCCAGGAGCTGGTATATTTGTCACGACAGTAGTTGCGGGCAGCGTGGCAATCGCCAAGCCTTTCGTCATGGCCTCCCGTCCATTCCTGCGTGACGTCATCTTCTACATGGCCGCAGTGTTTTGGACGTACATCATTCTGTACAGAGGAACCATGACACTGGGCGAGACATTGGGTAAACACGCTGGAAAACCATTTTTTCCTTCTGGAAAATAATGTTGTGCCTCTGTGGGCGAGTCGCCGGGAGACCTGAGATAACGCCAGTTCACCGGAAATAACCCCAATATATCTTGTTCTTTTCTGATAAAAGTATATGATCACTTTATTTTGTGCAGGAGCTAATAACAGAAGTGCAGGAGCTAATAAAGTAATCACAGGGTTTATGAGGAAATGAAGCCACCCGATTCAGCACCCCAACATACTTTCAAGTACATGTCTGTGACTCCCAGTCACAATCACACAATTATAGAATAGAATCCCCTTTTATTAATATATTCAATATCCAACAAGATTTGAGGGAGTGGGTGACTTTTTGGGAACTGGTAGTAAATAGTAGCAAATAATACTAAAATAATACCAAAAATATATATAACTACACACCGTCATAGTACTCTAAAATACTTATCTGCCTTAATATCCTTAAAATAATCCTGTTAGATTTGTCTGGTATGGTAATGAATGAATCAATGAATTTAATGCCTAGTGTGTGTGTGTGTGTGTGTGTGTGTGTGTGTGTGTGTGTGTGTGTGTGTGTGTGTGTGTGTGTGTGTGTGTGTGTGTGTGTGT